>VWZK01007615.1:3146-78040 GCA_013396935.1 Baryphthengus martii | reverse complement strand
CCCGCACACAGAGACGGTCACCCCACGGGCGCAGGCAGCACCCGCGCACACGCAGAATCTACTCTTGGCGCACCCCCGTCACACTCACACACACCCACGCAGACACACACTAGCCCCCAGCCCAGCGTCCCGAGGGAGGGCAGCTGCTTCAGGCGCCGCCATTTCTTCGCCCAGCCGCTCCCCGCCTTGGGGGGCGTCCCGACCCCTGCCCTGCCCTGCCCAGCGCCGATCAGGGCCCATGGGAAGCCTGGCGGTAGAGGCCAGGCCCGGGGCTCTGTGGGGTCAGCGAGGCTTTTGGATGTGGCCGCCGGGGCTGCCCCGGGGCAGAACCTCTGTCCAGTGCCTCTAGAGCCAGCCCTTGGCCTACCATCCCTCACACACGCACCCGAGAACGGACACACTGACCAAGCCGGCCACAGGGCAACTTCACCTTTGTCCTGCACCATGCTGGGTGGTGCTGACCCGGCTTTTGGACACAGAGGACAATCTCCGGCTGTGGGGTGAGGCTGGGAAGATGCCCCTCTGGGGCGGCTGGAGAACAGGAGAGGGATGTGGGGGCCGGGCTGCACCTTCTATCCCAGGCTATGCAAAGCCCACTGGCTCTCCCTGTGCATGCTCTTGGCTTCTCCACCTGAACCCTACACCAGGGCTGTAATCTGTGTAGGGTATCCAACAGAAATCCCCTTTGTCCGCTATTCGCACCAGTGTTTGGGACTGTGGCAGCCAGGCGCTGGGCTTCCACTGGGTGCAGAGTCAGTGTCTTCAAAGTCTTCCTGGCGATTTGGTGAGCCAGGCTCATAGGACCTCATTTAGCTTTTAACTGCAATGGAAAAAAAAACGAACAACAACAACAACAACAAAACAAACAAATCAAAGCCAAACCATTTATAAATACGATTAGTAATACCTGCACAGGAATTTTGAATAGTCCCATCAGTTCTTGGGGCTGGTCAGAGAACAGCAAACTGCAGCTGTCGTTTGCGAGCAGATGTACTTTCTGCTCTAGATCTTACTTATGAAACCCTCATAGTACCTATGAGTAACCATTTCTAGCTACATAGCATATGGTATTAGCTGTAATAAGGAGGGGCTGAAAGAGAAGTATCAGGGAAGTCAAGTGGCTTCAAGGACACTAGAAATAAAAGGTTCTTGTGAAACGGGCTCTAGGCAGTGCTCGGAATAGGTAGTGGCTGAACCTGACCCTGGTTGCATTGAGAGGTTCCAGTTAAATTGCACTGAGCCTTTTGAGATCAATCAATAAATATGATTAAAGATACCATCCTGCTGACATTTTCACCAAAACTTTTTACATTGTAAAACATGACAGAAAAGCTAATGTTGTTTGAGTAGACATCAGAAAGCCGCAATGGAATTAGAGCTCCACAATGTAGATTTATTAAGGCATGTGTGTGTGAGGGTTGTGGTGGAACGGGGAGATACAACATCGCTTCCCAGATACCTCTGTTTCCCACTTTGCCAGAAATGTCTTAAAATACCAGCAGCTTCCCCCACTGCTGTCTCGCTTCTCCTGCAGGAGACTTCTCAACAGATGAGTGGCAGAAGAGATGCCGTTATTTATAAATCACTGTAAACATTTATAAAGTGCCAGTCACACGTTCTAACTCAGCACAGCTTGAGATTTTATATCCATAATGCTGTTTATTTTTAACATACGCACTTAAGACACCACACTGCAAATGCCATACGCGCAGACAGCTAGGGTGGCTCGGCTGAGGTGTGGTGTGTAACTTACTCTTGGTCATGAATCTGAGGGCTCTCATATCCAAGTTCTGCAGGGTCTCACCGCATCTCTTTCAGGTATTGAAACCTCCAGGTTTCTCATGCCTCTGCTCACGGTTGGTGCTGCCAGCAGAAAGGTGGTGGGACAAGGTGGGTCTGTATTCTCACCTCTCTGGTGCACAGCCTGCTGTGTCATCTCCGGCCCATCTTCGCTGGCAGAATGAATTAACGTGCCAGTTTTGCTACCAGAGCGATCCCAACCAGTAGGGGATAGCAGCAGAGCCACTGCCTAGATTTATCAGTCAGTTCCTAAATGTTTACTTTGATAGTTGCTTCAAGTTAAATAGGCATAAACTATTTGTGCGATGACTGAATGACGTTCAATCTTAACGGCACCCTTTTGAAAAAGTCTAGCTAAAAGAGGTCACACGGGTGTGTATATCACCGGAGTTTGGTATACTATAGGCTATACAGAATGCAACGTTTCTTTTGCATACAGTTGTATTTCAGATGGCGTGCGTGTGGCTGTTTTCTTACAACAGCTGAGTATATGCTGGCGTTACCTGTGATCTGCTAAACCTGTTGGACTCTCTGTCTTCTCAGGAGCAGGGCTCATATATCCCACCTCTCCTTTCCCCTCTCTCCACACACACACTTTCAGACCCATCCCTGAGTCCAAATCCTCATCCAAGTGGTTTTCAAAGCCTGTCCCTTCATTGTAAGGCTCCGCTCTCTCCTCCTCCTGCCGGCGTGACTCATTACCTGTCACTCCTCTGCACCGCCTGGGCTCTGCTAATTCCATTTCTCCTTTGCCATTACTCCTCTCCAGTGCCTCATTTCCCATCCTGCCCCTTGTAAATGCAAACACCCTGCCTTAGCTTGCACACAGTGTAACTTTCCTTCTCAAATCCCATCTCATAAAACAGGGACCAACCTTCTTTACTCAAAACCAAAAACTTGATCTAGGAGTATTCTCCTTTTTTTTTGGTCTGTATTTTGTCTTTTTGTGCTGGATGGCTTTGTAAAGAAAACCATCAGTAAAAGGATATGTAGAAAATAGTACTGGATGTAGCTGTGAAAGGGAAGGAAGGCTTCTCATTTCTTTTAGCAATGAAACTGTGTAAAACGCATAGAATAACATGAATTTTCCACTTGGAGGGAACTGCAAGTTCCTAAGAGCTGTAAATGTATCAACTCTGTACGTACTGCTCCAGGGCTCCAGTGAAGTACTGGCACTGTCCACCGCTGGACAAGAAACAGCAGTTACAACAGCAGTGCCGTATGCTGCACGATGGAGACGCTTCAAACGGCTCCAAGTGTGTCTGCGTAGGTACTAGAAGTCTTCTAGCCATCGTGGATGTACTGTGTGAGTTACATTTTCCTCACGGGCTTTCTTTAGGCAAAGACACAGCAGGCACTTGCCTCTGGCAGCAGATTCTTGGGAACAGCATCATAGCTGTGGTTCCGCTGCCCGCTTGGCCTGTGCCAGATCCCTGGAAAGTGAGGGCTGTTCCCATATCGCAGGGTGGAGTCAGACATGCAGGGCAGCGTTGCTGAGATGGAGAAGTTGACTCTTCAGGCAGCTGCAATCACTATCTCACTCCCACAGTGGGTGCATGAACGATGAGCCCAAAATCTGCCAGGATGTCTAGCTCCACACCTTTTGCTCCCCTTCCCAGGGTGAGGCTGGGCCTTCCCCAGTCCCTTGCTCTCGTGTTTGGCTAAGTTTGGCGTTGCTGGTGCTGCCTAGAAGCTTAGAGCTTGCTCAGTTTATCCTGCTTCTTATTCACAGGCAGTTTGGGTATCTCAGGATCCTAACTCAGGTCTGAACAGCCTGGGCACATCTGTATCAGGTTTAACAATAAACACTTGAACTATTGGAGAGTCTTCTGTCCCACATCTTTAGCAGCACAAACAAGATAAAAAACATTCGCTCCATACAAACATGTTTCGTGCTATTCACATCAATTTCCTGCGTGTTTGTGGCTTAAGATGCTAGTTCTCAGAAGATGAACAGGTGGAAAAAGCAGCTGCAATCTTGTGCAACATGTTGGTGAATGCGACATTGCAAAGACTGCTGGGCAGCTGGGTTCTCTGTTCCCTCACAGCAAAGGCATCAGAATTGTTTATCTCACCGCTCTGTGCCTCAGACTCTAAAAGTGAAGCTATAAATTTAGAGAGGCAGAAGGAGGAGGGAGGTAGACAGGTTTGGAGGTGCCTAAAGGGAGAGAAGGAAAAAAGGGAATGGGCAGTAGAGTGGACATGAAACAAGGAACAACTGAGAAAACTGTAAAGCAATAGTTCAGGAATGGTGGGAGACACGTTGGTGAGCAGGCTGAGTGGCTTCAGGTGCTGCCACTAGAATGTGGATTCTGTCCCTTTTGGGTCAGATGATCAGTAAGATCTAAAATTTATTATTTAGCTTTGTGGCACTTGTCATCCAGAGTTGAAAGAGGTGTCAAGAAGGGAGTGAGCACACTGTGATATGGACAAGTCAACTTAAAACATTCATGGTGACTTTCAATTACCAACCAAAAAAAAAAAAAGAAGTCAGGAAATAGACCAGGTTACTAGAGTTTTTAGAATTGGAAAGGAATAATTTTCTACCCAGCACCGTAATTGAGCTAAAGATTATTGTTGCTGTGTGTATTTAAGTACCTGCTGAAGGCAGCTGCACAAGAATGAAGTCATATTGTTCGTGGTTAAAGATTTTGGGGGCAAATTCTGCTCTGAGATACAAGAACATAAATTTTAAGTAAATCCATTGAAATCTGTCATCATCTTATTACATCAAAACTCCATAAACTCCCTTGGATTTTTCCTTTTCTTTGATCTACGTACAAAGACTTGACTTTAATCCACCAAAGTTTCTAATGCATCGAGATCTTCGTATTTGTGCTGATTTTGTTCTCTGGTGCAGTGAATAAGACTCAGATGCTCAGAACAATACGACTGTTGGGATGTCTTTTTATTCCAGGAGTTGTGGATTGACCCCAGACTAGATAAGATTGGTTTCAAGTACCAGATCTTCCAGTTGACAGAGTCTATTTCTTCCTCCTCGAAACTAGGAAACCGTGTGGAGGAAGAGGAGAAAGACAACCTACTTTTACATTTGTTGTTATTTTTGCATAACAGTGTTGATGACATAGTAAACCATTGCAGCTAAACTCTAGAAGGATTCTGTTTCCGTTCTTTTTAGCCAGCACTGGCTGAAATGTGTAATAAGAAAACACTTCCCTGCTGTCTGCTTGACCTGGCTGAAATATTTATGTACCTCAGTCTCAGCTGGCATTGGTTCAAGAGCCGCTGTAATCCCCTGCCTTCACTTCACCTTCCGAACTTCACACGTAAACTTGGGCAGAATCAGATGAACTGTCGGCCGTTGCATCCGAGTCCACTCTTTATCTTACGGTTTTCTTGGTTTTGAGGATTTGCTTGGATGAAAAGGAACAATATGCAAAGATTCATAAACAGTAAGAACGAACCACTGTCCTCTGACTTCACACATACCGAGAGGTCCCAGGATTTCCCTGAACTTTGGTGTCAAAGCCAACAGCTATGGTTGAGCTAGAGCAACTCTTCTGGAAAAAGAGATTTTGAAATCTTCAGTGATGGAAAGTCCGTTACAAGCCTTGCTAAGTTGTTCCGTGGTTACGCTTACCCTTGCTGTAAAGAAAAATGGCTTTCTCTGCTCTGACTTTTTCTAGCTTCATCTTTGAGCAATTGGATCTTCTATCTTTACACATGAGGCTAAAAGCTCATTATTGCTACATATCTGTTCCTTTGCAATCTGTGCTTATGTTACCTTTTCCTTCACACATGTGAGAATGGCCCTAAGAGTATCAGGTGATTAAATTATCTTAAGAGTTGCTGGGCTCCCTTTTGATCCCTCCTCCGAATTCTCAACATCTTTTTGATTGTGAACATCAAGAACTCAGGGTTTTTGAGCTCTACCAGGTAGCAGGGTAGCTAATGAGGAGAGCTCAACCAGCTGTTTATTACGTCTGTGTTTCAACCTATAGAGCTTATAGTAGCATTTTTAATAATGTTGGCTCTTGATGAGATATCATAGAATCAACCGTAGAATGTATTGGGTTGGAAAGGACCTTTAAGGATCATCTAGTCCAACCACCCTGCAGTGTGCAGGAACATTGTTAACTCAATCAGGTTGCTCGGAGCCCCTGTCCAACCTGACCTTGAGTGTTTCCAGGGATGGGGCATCAACAACCTCTCTGGGCAACATGTTCCAGTGTTTCACTACCCTCATTGTAAAAATTGTCTTCCTTATATCTAGTCTAAATCTACCCTTTTTTTAGTTTTAAAGCACTACCTCTTGTCCTGTTACAACAGGCCCTGCTGTCTGTGCCCATCTTTCTTACAGGCCCCCCCTTAAGTCCTGAAATGCCACAATAATATCTCCCTGGAGCCTCCTCCTGGCTGAACAGCCCTAATTCCTCAGCCCTCCTTCATACGGGAGGTGTTCCACCCTTCTGATCATTTCTGTGGCCCTCCTCTGGACCTGCTCCAACAGATTCATGTCCTTCTTGTGCTGAGGGCTCCAGAGCTGGATGCAATACTCCAGGTGAGTTCTCCCCAGAGCAGAGTAGAGGGGCAAAACCACCTCCTTCTCTTTAGATTCCAGGTTAGACTCCCTATCTTCTCATACCTTTGCCTGCAAATATTCTTCACTCCTGAATGTCACCTTACTTTGAGTGTGCAGAAACATGTGCTGTTTTCTTGCACCAGGCTTCCAAGCAGTTACTGGAATAATTTCCTTGTGGACAGAGGGGAAGCTATCCCCCTGAAGAGCAGATTAGGCAAAAATCTATCAGAGCAGCTGGTCCTTCCTTGGAAATGAGGAGGAATGGAGTGACCTTTACGTCCTCACCTGCCCTATTGACAATCTAACGACATCATGCCCTTGATTTTTAGCTCTTCCCTTTTCAACAATGTCATAATTTGTGTTATTAGCAAAGTTCTCAGTAACAACTTCATAGTGTGTTCTGTGTAATTGTTAAAAACATATTTAAATACTGCAAGGTCAAGAAATAATCTCTTTGAACCCTCATTAAAAACCCATCAAGCTAATAAAATTTTCCCCATTTATGGTGACATTTTCAGACCTAGGAACTAGTCAGTTTTTAATCAATTTAGAATAATATAAATTCAATGCAGCTTACATTAATTTCCTAATTAAAATGTCAGATAATGTGAAGCTGAATACCTCTGAAAAGTCTGTAATACCAAACCCATTTCCTTTACCAGCTAAACTTAATCAAGTTTTAATTTCACCAGATATTTTTGTTGATTGTTTTGTTGTACATACATTGTCCTCCCTTAATTCTTTAGAGACTATGACCTGTGAAAACTGTTCCACTGTTTTACCTAGAACTGGTTTTAGCTCTGATTACACCACTTATTTCTTATATCTCTAAAAATGCTGGTATAATATTAATTGTCTTCCACTTCAGGGAACCTAGCCTTCTAAAATCTGTTGAAGCAGTGTGTGTCAATCAGGCAGCTCCTCAGGGTGCACATTTAGAATTCGTGAGAGCAAGGTGTCAGGACCTGAGGATTTCAAAATGTCTTAAGTTAGGATTTGCTCTTTAACATCAACTTCAGTTACCGTTAAAAATAGAAAAGATGTTATTACCTTGCAGTATAATTAATGTATCATTTAACTTTTTTTTTTTTCCCCAGCTACTTTTTGAAGTCTTTGCTTTGTTGTTCACAGGTCTATCATTTTCACCTAGTACTAATACAAAGAATTGTTTGAATTACTTTAATTTCTGGGATACTTGACTCATTTCTTACCGTTAGTTCTGCTAGCCATAGAATTCTCCTGTTTTGGTTTCCATTATTTTAATTTTTTTTTCCCCCAAATCTCTTTTTCTTTATTTTGTCTCCTGTGTTTTATAAAATATATTCACATTTGTACCTCTTCTGAGTTCTTCCGTTCTCTGTCAACCAGAATAGCTGGTGTACTCAGTTGGATTGTGATTTTTTAAAGCATGTCCTAGAATGTTTTAGGCAGTTCCTAATTATTATTCCCTTTTCTATTTATTTTCTTTCATTTCAGCCGATTTAGCTTTTAACAGTTTCACCTTTGTGAGACTGGATTGTTGGTGTTTTGTTTCTTTTAATTGCCAAGAACATGTGTAGCTGAACTATATTTGGTCACACATCACAAAGGCAGTCAATTCATAGAGTCATAGTATTGTTTAGGTTGGAAGAGATCTTTAAGATCATGAATTCCAACCATTAACCCAGAACTGCCGGGTCACCACTAAACCATGTCCCTAAGTGCCTTTTTAATTCCTTCAGGGATGGTGACTGCCACTTCCCTGGGCAGTCTCTTCCAGTGCTTGACAACCCTTTCGGAGAAGAAATTTTTCCTAATATCGAACCTAAACCTCCCATAGAGCAACTTGAGGCCATTTCCTCTTATCCTATCACTTGTTACTTGAGAGAACAGACAGACTCCCACCTTGCTCCAGCCTCTTTTCAGGTAGTTGTAGTGAGCAATAAGGCCTCCCCTTAGCCTCCTTTTCTTCAGGTGAAACAACTCTGGTTCCCTCAGCTGCTCCTCATAAGACTTGTTCTCCAGAACCTTCACCAGCTTTGTTGCCTGTCATGATACTTTACACTTAAGCAATCTCTTTGATTTATTGATAGAATTCTCTACCAATCAAGACTGAGTCTAACACATATTCCTTTCACGTTAGATGCAGAATTTTTGGGGCTAGGGTAGCCATCCTTAGTGAGCAGAACTTTTTACAAGAAATTATTGACCTGTTCAGTTATTCTTCCTGATCTTTCTGAAAATATACTTAAAAAGCAAGTCCATAGAGAGATTTTTTTCACTTAGTCTTGGTATCAGTGAAGAAATATGATGAAGATCAGCATGTTTTGGAAATATTGAGTGGGGTCATCCTAATGTGCTAATTTCAGTTCCTGTGGGCCTTTTTCCATTTGAAACTCAGCTGAAACAGTTCCGTCTACAAAAGTTTGGTGCCAAATACTTTTTTGCCTTTACCATGTTAAGGGATGGGCATACAGAAGCATTATGTTAGTCACCTGTGAACTTCTTCATGGTTTTCACCATGTTTTATCTTCATAAACCAGCCGTAGTGCAGCAGTGATCCCTAAAAAGCCCTTGCATGTTGTGTTTATTTAGAAGGTATGGTTGTTTGGATCCTCACACACTTATGTGGTTTCTTCATATTCTTGCTGTAGAAAGGGAAAATAACAGTCACAACAACAGGCTAGTTAGCATTTTTTTTTCCCCTTTTTTTTTTCATGGACTTGTTAACTCATTAACAAACCTCTCAAACCAGAGACTGTAAAGATGATTTTCCCTTTCTGAGAAAGCCCATCTTGAAGTGTCATTTGAAACTCTCTTCACTAAATGGCGTCCTTGGACTTCTCTCTCCAGATGAAAACATGTTCACAATTAGTGTTGATGGCAAACACCTTCTTAATAATCTTTTATTTTAAAACACTCCCAAAGTTTAAACAAAGACAGTACATATGCTTTTTGGGGTGGAGGGAAAGACATCTTTATAAACCAGACTATTTAAAGCTCAAAATATAATGAGGAAAAAAAAAACCCTCAGTGATGTTTGACAGGCAAGAACATTGCACTGATAAGCACAGCTTTTTTTGTTCAGTGTTGGCATTAAAGCAGGATGCAATGAGTAGCAGGGAAAATGTCATTTGTATTAGAAAACCCACTGTATTTTAATTAAAAACTTTATTTATATGAATCAAATTTATCTGTATTTTCACTATCCGGCAGAAGTAAAAAGAGCCTCATAAACTTATAGTTGCTTCAAGCAACAGGGGTCAAGCAATGCATCATTTTACTATGTGTTTGATTTAAAACAGGTTTGGGATCAACTGAATATTTTGCTTAGGGATTCTGAGAAGAAAAGCATTGCACTCCAATCCACCCCTTACAAATACGTTACTAGCAGTTGCCTCAGAGATCGTGAAGTTATTACTACTCCGCAGGACCAGTAGCAGTGGTCTGTTTGGAAGTCTGTGCCTTTCCAAGGGAGATACATTTGGTAATTTATACTCTGATGTAAAGTTGACTGCAGTTTGTGGGAACTGCTACCATTTTCAATGTTATAGATCAAGAAGGTATTGAGTAAGGATTGCAAGACCAGGCATGTGATAAATTCACTCCTCTGGGAATCACCTGGCACCAAATACCAGGCCTTACATTTAATCAAGTTTTCAGAGGAGCTGAATTATAAGAAAATCTGTTATACTGAGTATCAGTTCATTGACTATTTGTTAGACATCCAAAATGTACAAATTTCAAAGAATATTTTTATACCTACAAACACTTTTTTAATCCGAGCAATACTTTGAGATAGCACATTAGTCTTACAGGTTCTAGCCTTACTGAAAAAAAAATGCAACAAAAAGAAACAGAGGGAGAAGAAGCTGTTTTTCTGTAGAGGAAAACAGATCAACATTTAAAGATGTGCCACTAAAATATACCTCTAGGTTTATGAGTTTGGACAAAAAAAAAAAGTATTGATTCCTTAAGTCATAAAGCAGCTGTTTATTTTCTAGAATCTTATCACATTTGCATTACAGGGATGTACAGGGGTGCACATACTGTTGCGTTTTTACAATGTCTTTTCACCTTTTACCACCTTCCAAAAAAATTGCCTCACTCTTTCCACAGGGACATCTGCCCAACTGAGTGTAAAATGAACCTTTTCTTTTTGTTGTTCTGTGGCTTCCAAAGTTTTACTTCCCTCCATCACAAGACTTAAAGGCACCATATTCTGCAAACTAACACATTTAGATTCAGTGCAACCCTATGTTACTGCACACTAATGCAATAATGAGAAATGTAATTAAAGTCACTACTATAATAACATCTTATCGGAATGCACAATGAAGATAAACTTGCTTATTCCAGAGACAGAGGGTTTATTGCATAGGAAGCAGTTTGTTCTGATGGATTCTTTGATCTACAACTGGTATCTTTGTTAACTGGAGGGGTGGAGAAGGGCTTGGTATATATTGCCACATTTTCCTTCATCTGCCAAGGGAAGAATAATTAAAAATAAGGGGGGCTTCAGGATCAAAGAAATGGAAAAAGTTACACTGCCTAGTGAACAAGCCGAGGGAAAAAAGTTTTCAAAAAGATCTTCATTAGTAAATATTTAGAAGGCACAGATGCTGAATAAACACCTCATTTAGCTACAGACTTCAGTGGAACAATTACTGTATGAAAAAAATCAAAAGATTCAGAAGAAAAATAAAACTAGGTTGGTGGCAAGTATGTAAACTGTGTATAGAAACACCACAACTATGCACAAGGTATCAGGGATTTTTTTCATAAAGGGCAAGAAATTACTCTGACTCATCTCTCCGTATTTTGTACACAAATGAGACTGGATGGCAACTGAAAGCCTCAGAGACATTTCAGAAGTCAGTCCCCGGGAACCGGGCGAGATAGTTTCAGCACACTGGCCCTTGGCACCGTGTATCTCAAATTGGGACGTTCTACTAGCTTCAGTCTCTTCCAAAGGAGGCACTAACAAACGCAAGGAAATAAAGAAGAAAAGGAGTGATTTCCTTTTTTTTCTGCTTAAGGCCTGCCAAAGCTAGAGCACAAAATTAATAGTTTATTCCAAATACTTAAACAGTCGGTGCATGGGGCCATGTTTGCAGGGTCCAAGTGGAAATGACTCAGCATACAAAAAAGAAAAAGAGCAGGCTGTCCTGTTGTAATTCACATAATTAAAATATTCTGCCTAAATGCATTACATCTCCCCACACACATCAAAGGCTTGTGTTTCCTCAAACTCTCCATTTACATTTAGGGAAGCCAGAGCCCTTAAGCTCTTACAAGAGAGAAAAGATGATGTGGTCTGGCCATCTCTGCCTTGGTGTAGCTAACAGATCACAACACTGTGTAAAATATCAGGTCCCAAGCAAAGCTGCCTTATATTTAATATATACTGCAGCAGTGCCACAACTCAGTTACCCTTTGCTGTACTAAGGGGCTGCATGTCTAATTCCATTTATATATTAGGCTGTATCGACACGTTTCTGCATTAGAGCATCTAGGTCCTTTAATGATCTGGACCACTGGCAGCTCTGCTGCGCAGGAAAGCGAAGTCGCAGGTGTTAAGGGACAAGCACAGGAATTTATGTCCTAACTGGCAGATTTTAAAGGTTTTCTGGGGGATGAGTGATTTCTGGTGTACTTCGGTTTTGAAGGTTGTGTTTGGAAGTCCTGGGAAATGCAAGGCCACCTAGAAGGATGGCACTTCTCATGTGAGCCTGCAGGCAAAGGCCTGCTGTGCCACTGTTGGTATTTGACCAGGGCTACCCTCTTCTCCTGCATGGTTAGATAAAATTGGTGAAGAATTTCTTCAGCAGCTTGTGTGAGCTATTTATTGTCTTCCCTAGCAGCCTCCGGGTGATGGAGAATGTACATTGAGAGTTTACGGTTTAGGGCAATAAGGACTCAGGGATCCTGATGTGGGAAGAGCAGCAGCCACAGCTGTGGGTTTTGGTCCACTAATGAGAGCTGCAGTCATTGCCAAGGTCTGTTGAAAACAATCGGGAGCCAGCAGTAATTCTTCTGTGGGCTGCTTGCAGGTAGTGGGGTGGGTGCAGCCTTGTGGGGCTTTGCTGGGAAGAGAGATGGATAGGGAATGTAAGGGGCAGGCACTTAGTGCCCTCTTGTATTAGGTCCAGGAGGCCAACTGATATGAGCAAGGAGAATGGTCAATAGCCTCAGAGGAAAAGATGGATGCTGTTTTCCTCTTTATAGCCCAGTTAGCTAGGCCTAGACTGGAGTACCACCAGATCAAGGATGCTAAGAACATGAAAAGATTGAGAGTAGGGGCCAGGATGTGGTGGCGATGGTGCCCACCTCTAGGTGTTAGGTCAGATATTTGCCTTGGCTTAGAGGGCTGTGTTCTGGCTGACTGTGTGATGGACAGTGTCAGGACTCTTCTGGTGGGGGCAGCCACTCCATGAGCTGGAGTTTGTCACATGGCCCATATTCCCCTTGGCTGAAGCAAGTCAGGTTTCTTTAATGGTTTTTGTTACTTCTACTGGGCTGCTGTCATTTACTGGAGTATTATACTGCGTATCTTGTGAAGACAAGACTTATGACTGACTACTATAAACAGCTACTGCACAGTGGTTCTTCAGGGGATGAAGAAATGAGACCATAGACTAAGCATATTTTGGAAAACTTTCCTCACTGAGCTTGTTTTCTTTTCCCATGACACTCCCAACCTAGTTTTCTCTAACAGTAGTGACTGATTATTCTGTTGCTTTTAGTCTTACAATACAAAACAGTGTTTTCCCAATTAATTATGCCTTAATGAAGAGCTGGGCAATGGATCTCATTTCCGCAACATGGCTGTACAATCGTCTTCTGGTAAAGTTTTGATGGCGGTTATAACACTTCTCCCTGCCTTCCTTAATCCCTTAGTTGAAAGTTGTTGAGCATAAGAGTAGGTGCTTGGCCACAGCAGAGCGATTCTCACAGTGTAAGGTAGGTGGTTGGGCTCTTCATCATGGACAAGACTGGGTGCTCCCACAGTGGGGTCAATGCAGTGTGTGTGCAGCTCCATAATGGTCTTCAGCTAATGGAGGCAGGGCTGCAACAAGTAGGAACCATCCCACCTTCCCTGGCTGTGCCTTCTTGTCCTTTCCCTTTTAAAGGCATTTATAATTGGGTCTCCATGTGGGGAGTTTGATGAGTAAAGGGTCCAGCTGAAAATGAAGCACACTTCAAATGTGTATATAAGTGCGATTATGCAGTAGTAAGAAGGAAGAGATGAGGATGGCAGACAAGAAGATCAAGACCACACCTTAGAGCAGTAGGGGAACCTTACAGAGGCTTAGTAACATGACTCTCAATCGTGCGGGGGCTCCATACACTTCTGCCTAGCAATTTCTGGTGTTGTTTTTATGTGTGTTGGAGCAAAGCCGTTGAAAGTCAGCTTGTAATAGAGGCTCCAGAACTGGACGCAGTACTCCAGGTGGGGTCTTATGAGAGTGGAGTAGAGGGGGAGAATCACCTCCCTCGACCTGCTGGCCATGCCTTTGATGCAGCCCAGGATACAATTGGCTTTCTGGGCTGCAAGTGTGCACTGACGTCTCATGTTGAGCTGCTCACCCACCAGCACCCCCAAGTCCTTTTCTTCAGGGCTACTCTCCAGCCAGTCACTGCCCAGCCTATATCAGTGCTTGGGATTGCCCCAACCCAGATGCAGGACCTCGCACTTGGTCTTATTGAATCTCACGGCATCCCTTCCCTCCAGCGTGTCAGCCGCACCACACAGCTGCTAGAGAACACATGATACATTTGAAATGTGTCCTTCAAGAGGCACTTGTCTCAGGGCTTCACAAGGGATTTGCACCTCTCTGTAGGAGAAAGAGCACCAGACCATCTTCTGAGGAAGGTGGGAAGTAGGGACGATGTTATCCCAGCAACAGTAAAATGGAACAGAGGGGTTCTGGGTCCTCCTTAGCTTAAAGGAATTTAATATGTGGTACCTCCTTTCTGAAATAGCCAATAAGCTGTGGAAAGACCTAGCACTGAACTCTTGTTGAAATTGGGATGTTGTTCAGCAAAGAGTGCAAGACTCTTGAGGACACAGACTAAGTGGGGAGGTACACAGACTCCTTTTTTACAGAGGAATGTGTCTAAGAATGGGAAGTCTTGGTTCTTGTCCACGTGCTGGGAAGTGCTTCACAACACTTGCCTGACAAGCCATTGAATAAAATGCCTCTGCAGCACTGGAAACAAGACAGAGGACTCCTTTCCCAAGGGAATATTTAAACTTTTGATTGGAAAAGATTTAAACTTTTCATTGGACATATTTTGTCAGCAATGATTTTATTACTCAGTGGCTATTAATCATGTGCCTTACTGTGGCATTCATATTTCAAGTCATTAGCCTTTTATTTTCTGGAAAAAAATGTAGTAGATCTGTAAGAGTGGCTGTTCCCTGCTGTTGAGAAAGCCATGGCATCATAAAACTTGAGAAACCTTGCACTAATGCCATCAATCTACTAAGTGACATCTATATTTGAAATATTGTGTGCATGTAGAATGCCTCACAACAGAAAATGCTGGTAGCACTGCCATGTTGTGGCTCTCTGCCGGCATTTGGTGAGTTTCTTGTGTGAAACTCCTTCTGTGCTGCAAAACCTCCTACATGAAGGTCTGTTCCCTCTGACTTAGCGGTGCTTAGCAAACACAAACGGTGTGTTGCCACATAACATTATGATGTCAGGTTTGCATCTTAGCAAAAATTACAAATACCTCTGGTTGGGTTGGTTTTTTTTAATTACATTATCTCTCAGATACGAAAGATACTGTGTGCCGCTGACTTTACATCCAGTGAATATTTCCTATAAGCTTTTTTTGTTGTGTTAAGCAAAGCCCTGGGAAACGTGAGCCAATTTATTTTCAAGTTCTTCAGTGTCTTACTGACTACAAAGGCAGCAGCCATCTTAGATGCATTGCTCGCTTTGATCTGTCCTCTTCTTTGAGAATGAAGAATTAACCTATACAGGACACAGTCCTATCTAGGAGGACTGTGTGGGATTCAAACGTGAGTGAATATAAATGCAGATTAAATTAAGGGCGAAATGTTGACAAGTCTGCGGCAGACACATGGAGAAAAAAAATGAATCTTTTGCAGAGCTAGGAGTGTGAGTTTCCTGAAAAACTTGTAGAGTCCTTGAAAATTATCATCTCGGCCCTGCTAAGAATAGCAGTCTACATGCTTCCTGACTTTTCCTAATTCTTAAACATCTGAGCAAGTGCAGTAGTGGCTTTACAAATGACCACCCTGCAAATGGTTTCCCCAAACATCTCGCTTGATGGAAAAATAAAAGCTCTTGCACGTCGCTCAAACTTGTGCAACTACATTATGCTTTAGTTTTGCACTTAGTAGCAAAGACGGTATTCCCCCCAAAGTAATCACTGTGCATCATAAAACTTCTTTAAGGCGGGCAATGTAATTGCTTGGTGTTGACTGCACACCTACAGAGCTGTATGCATATTGCTTACATTAAGAGAGAACGTCTTAAGAGGAAAGGAGCTAAAACCCCAGGATTTTTAGTGCAGCCTGCAGGCAGGGTAATTGGGGTCCTAGGTAATCACCAAAATCACTGCATACTCCCCTGTGAATGTTTGCTGTTCACAGAGAGGAGCTTCAATGCTAGCATATTAAATCTTTTGCCCTACCACTGGAAAATTCAGTAGGGGTTTTTTGAGGGTAAATAAATTATCATGCCCATCTTCCAGATTAGGGCGAGAATGATGTGTTCTATAATCTTAAGTAAATCAGGAGTAGCCAGGAATAGAAAGAATGCTTCATTATTTTACAACCCAGAGAAATCAGTACATGTAAAATTAAATCTTAAACAGACCTTAAACATGCAGGTCTGTTCAAGCCACTCCTGAAATTCCTTTGTGATGGGGGAGGGTGTACCCAGCAAGACCAAACTTTCCTCACTACTTTCTCTGAAACTATTTCAGTATTGGAGGGAAAGCATCTATATTTTGGGTGATGTAGCAGGCCTTGCACTGGATTTTCATTCCTTCAGTCTTCTCAGTGTAAGATTGAACCACATTCTCCCTCCTTTGAGTGATTGTTCTGGTGTAATTAATTTCTAGGGTACCTGAGCAGTGACCCTGTATTTAGGATTTCACAGAATCACAGAATTATTTAGGCTGGAATAGAGCTCTGAGATCATCAAGTCCAGCCTATGATGATCTCAGAAGTCTATTCTATTTTACCATAATCTTCTTCTATTGTCTGGAGAAGTTCATGTCAAGGATGTGAAGTTATCTCTTCCTTGGTAGCATGATGCTTAAGCAGACGCTGGCAAGTATGTGAAAGAAAAAACATTGCACATGTAGACAAAATGGTAACATCTCCACTCTATAGGATTTCTGTAGGGTCTGACAGATGACAACATTCCTTATTTCATGTTTACCACTTAAAGACGAATGGCTCTAGTAAGTTGTTGAGCTGTATTTATTTGTTTTGGGAAACAGTCTTTCCCAATAATTGATTGATTTGATAAGTAAATTAAGAAGGTCCAGATTTTTTTTTTTTTGCCATGGGATCATCTGCATGATATGCAGCTATGGGTGTGAGTCTAACAATTTCAGAGGTGTCATGGAAGTTGAGGCAACACATAAAAACATCAATAGTGCACATAGAAGTTGCTTAAATCTCATATATTCTTGTGCAGTCAACCTTTCTTTTTCTTCTAGCTCTCTAGCAAACACTGGAATGAAATTGCTTGCTGTCTCCTTCATGAGAATAACTCATCCCTTCTGTAGTACCATTGCAATAGTTGTGCAGAAAACTGGTTTTCTTCTGCTCCTGTCCTTATGAAGCATTTTATTGAGAAAATAAATTGACAAGAATTGTAAAATAAGACGTAACATCAAAAAACATTTTCGTGAGACCAGAATTTTATTGTTTGATTAAAAACCAGTAAAGGTTGTTCCAACCTCATCTGTGCTTAAGGTCTCATTATCACAAAACCTTCTACCAGGCAGAACCTAGCCAGACTTGTAAAACTACCAGAGGAAGAGCTGACACAGTTGATTACCATTTCCAAAACTGATGACTTGGCTTAAAGACTGGAAGATGGCCATGGATATGGTTTTGTTTTTTTGGTTTTTGGCATCAAGATATGAAAGTTATCAGCAGTTCTGTTGTTGAGACCTTAAATGGCATCAGACCTAGTCAGCCCAAAAGAGTTAGAAATTCCTTGTGGTTTTGACCTAGTTCCTAGTTTGACAGCAGATGATTGAGAGTATGCAGCGGGGCAGTTTACGACAGCCTGTGCAACGGAGGTTGTAATGTGGCTACAGGATGAAGCCTATCCTTGACATAATTAGCTAAACCTTTCTCTGCAAAGATAGGAAGATTTGTCCCACATGTGGAAGGCTGCTTTCCAGAGACCATGCAAAGTGAATTTGCCAAAACTGTGTGCAGAACTCAGTGAGTCTTCATCATCCTGTGGTTCAAACAGCTCTTCTGATCTCCAGTCCAAAAACTGACGCTCAGTGTTTCCCTTTGTTTTGTTACGGGATCTTTATACGGCTTCAGAATAACCCCAGATGAAACCTTAGACCATGGCAAAACCCAGATGGGAATGCCAGAGATAATGCTCATTCTTAAAGAATATTGCACAGAACATGCCAGAGACAAAGGGTTGGATTCAGTCTAGATATTGAAGTTCACTCTGCTAAAACAACAAATTGCCAAAAGTTCAAAGGAGGAAAGTGATCTTGAGAACAGAACACAAAGACCCAAGGAAGGTAGAGTCTGACTGATGCAATGACGTGGAGCCGAGAAGGAGTTAAGGTCATGTGGGTAAGAAGGATGACCTGTGGCTAACCCATTTTGGGAGCACATTTGTCTAGTCTGCAGCTGTTCCTTGAATACTAAGTGTACATGTAGAAAGAGACTGTGAGTATGTTATTTATATAATTTGCAGCTTGCTTGGGAGTGCTGGTAAGCATGGTAGAGTAAACATAGGCAAAGGATAACCACCCACAGCCTGTTAAGAGAGCTTATGGCTGAACACTGCTCACTGCTGGTAGACTGCATCCTTAGAAAAGGTATGAAAATTAGGAGTTCTTAGTGTGCTACCTGAGAGCTGCAGGAAGTCCGAAGAGGAGTACTGCCTGCTAGTGGGGTTTTCCTCAGGAGAGGCTGGAAGCATTTCCCCCAGGCCTGGAGAGCTGCTGTAGTAACGCTTCCTTTGCAGTTGGCCAACACATCTAACTGACCTACACCCTGCGCTGCTGCAGCTTGCCTGCTGCTGTTTGCCTCAAGTAAGTCAGATTATTTCTAATAACTGCCGTCGTGCATTTACAGGGCATTGAAGAGCTACTGCTGACCTGGCTGCTGATCTGAAATGGGCTACACAGTTTCACTTCTTTCTTTTAAAATGAGTGTCCTGTATTTGTTACGTGCGGAGTGCTATTGCTAGTGGATCCCACATCCAGTAAGAGTTCATCTCCTTCTGCAAAACAGGAGGCATTGAGAACACTGCTTTAGTGAAAAAAAAATCTACTAACGTGCACATATTAAGGCTGTGTGTGTAGTCTAAGAACCTGGCAGATAGACGGACGACCTACAGACTGATTCAGTGTTACCTGCAAAAGTGTACTGCTACTTGAAAGACTGCGCCCAGCAAATGGGACTAGAGAAGTTTGTTTGTTCTTTTTTATTTTTTTAATTTTTTATTTTTTTTTTACACCACCTAATTCTGCAGCTGGGGCAGATGAACAGATTAATGAACAGTATAAAGAAAAATGGATTAAAAAATATCCAGGAAAAATGGAGCCTAACTCTTTCTTTTCTGATGGATCTGTTAAATGAAATCATATTCTAGCACACCTCTCTCAGCTATGATCTCACAACTATTACTTAAGCTTAGTCATATAAAAATACCATCTCTTCTTTCCAGTAAGAAACAAAGGTTTGTCTGTAGCTTCTCCCCCGAGCCCAGATGACCCCTTGGGCTAGTGTGCTCGAGACTCCCTTATGTGCTGTTGGCTAACGCAGTCGGCACGACATAGCAGCATCCAATTCCTAACCTCTGAATCCCTATCCCAAAGAGGTAGATAACTTATGGGTTAGCTGGCAGGGTGCAGCTTTCAACAGCGCTGGAACACAACTTTAATTCATGCCCCTTGAGCTATAACAGACATGCCACTGCATCCCTGAGAAGCATACACGGATCGTAAATAAGGTTAGATGTTATTTTAAGTAATAAACACTGAGATACAGAACCTCATTGCAGTCTTCTGTCTTTGCCTGTCTCTTCATTTCGACTATTTTTAGTTTGCAGGCAGCATTATGACCGTGAACTCAAGCAACGCTTTGGACAACAGGTACATAAATAATTATGGACAGGTCTCCAGAGCCTTAAATGCTAGCAGAGGATTCAAGTTAAATACTGGCTGGGACTATTCAATGGCTTGGAGATGCTGCTGTGCTTACACATATTAATATAATTTCATTCCCCATGGTGAAAAACTAGCCTGGACTCCTCTGCATTGGTGGTGGTGCAAGGGTCTGCATAGAAGCTTTGAGAGTATCGATAAATTACTGATCACAATTCTGCAGAATGAACTGGAGCAGTCTTCTATGTTTGGCTCCTTATACTTTGTAGCAGTGATCTCTGAACACTTGACAAAGATTAAAACTGATTAAAACTGTGTTATTCCTCATTTAAGAGTTATTCTGCTTTGTGAAAATGCTGCAGCATCACTGAAACCAGTTTGAGACACTGAGTTAACTGGTAGAGCTGCCACAGAAAACATACTGCACGTTACCAGGACATGCCTGAGAGTAAAAAAGGAGATTTTTTACATTGTGTTGGTTTCCCCGCCCCCCCCCCACCAATCTATACTTAAAACATGAGTTAAAAAAATTACTTGTAAGGATAAAAGTTAAGCATGTACCAGGGGATTTTGCTCTGCATTGCTTTTGGTTGTGATAGAAAATTGTAACAGTGAAGAAAACTTGTGTAAACTACTGAACCTTTTTCAGCAACGTTTTTCTTGCATGTGTTTTTCAAAGAGAAAGTCTCATGA
This sequence comes from Baryphthengus martii, assembly GCA_013396935.1. Lineage (NCBI taxonomy): Eukaryota > Metazoa > Chordata > Aves > Coraciiformes > Momotidae > Baryphthengus > Baryphthengus martii. The sequence goes on along the minus strand of VWZK01007615.1, from coordinate 57,660 downwards.
AGTGTTAGTAAAGTGGTGCAGAAAAGTAAGGTTTTTGTGCAGAGATGTCAAAATATTTTTTTTTTTTAAATTGAAATCTATATTTATGAAAGCACTAACTATGCAAGCATTGATGTTGGTAAGAATGTTGCAGAATTATTATGTAGATTTTCTGTGTTTGTTTCAATTTCCTTTTCAGAGTCTGTGAGATTATTTTGTTTTGATGTGTCTTTTGAGAGCTGGGTCACGCAGGACAGTGAGTAATCTAGAAGACTTGGATCTCCATGGGTCACCCCTGCCACGCGTAGGAGGCAACAGTAAAGGTTAAGATTCCACTGAAATACAAACGAGGAGACCTTTCTTATCTCTCTAAGTTTATGAAGAGAGAGGACAAGTAAGGCAGAGCATTGGTTTGAATGACAGGCTTTGTGATCAGGGAATTTGTCTACATAGGCTCAGAGGAACTTGGTTATCTACATAGTCTCTGCAATTAAGGACTGCATCAAATATGAATCAATCAGCCTTTCTTCTAGAAGGAATGACTGGCAAATGTTCCACTCGAGCCTCACATTCTGCATTGTGGCACCCCATAAAATCAAGTGGGTGCTCTTGCAATACATCAAGAGACAACACCAGGACCTTCACAATTAAAGGTTTCACTCTGAGAGGGCAGGAAGACCTTAGGTCTTGTGTAGGCTTAAAAAAAGGAGAAATTTAAATCCACATTTCCAACCTTAGAAGTGTTCTAGCCTGCAGATGACAAGTCATTCTTTAAGCTTGTAGTGAGTTCAAGCTGTCAAAAGGGGAAGTCCTTTTGCTGCTGCACCCTGCGCCTGCTTCACCACTCTGTGAGTTGTTTTAGACCACTGAAATAGCAGAAAACTATTGCAGAAGAAAAGAAAGGGAAAAAACCCAAACAAATGGAAGATGGTATCCTGCCATCCTAGGGAGCTGAACTGGCTTGAGGGAGACTCCAAGCAGCTACAGAACAGGTGGAGAGGGAGCAGGAACTCTCCTCTTTATGGCTTTGTGCAATTAAACCAGCACAGCTGCTTTTGAAATGTTACTTTGGGTTACCTTCCACTGATTCTGGAATTGCTGAGCAACAGTTGAGATATGTTGGGCCTGAAGAAACACAAAGGAAAGGAGTGCTCTCAAGAAATCTATCACCTATTTACTATTTACTTGCTTAGGATATCAGTAAACAGACATTAAATATCCCAAAGGGAAGGGCAGGAACCCAGATCTTCCTCCCCCTCATGTAAGTGGCATGATAAATGTGACAGAGTTACGTTTCACTGTTGGGCTTTACGCACCTCGGTGCACAGTGGAACAGCTTAAATAGAAAGCAGTTAGAGAACACTCCATGGGACGTAGGGGTTTGATCTCCCTCCAGGGTGGGAATCTCCTCTTGGTCTCCTGTTTCTTAGATACAAGTTTGAATCGGTGGACTAGGGACCAGGCTCCTGCTCTGCTAAGGGGAAACTTAGACCTGTTTTCTGAAAGGCTTCTACTCCTTCCTACCTTGAGAAAAGGGTTGTGGGCTGTGCAATGAGCAAACAGAGATGTCGTCGCATGTGGAACATCAGGCTGATGTTAGACAACTCTGACTGAAGGCAGCAGGTTGGCGTGGGACGTGTAGCCGTTCATGCAGGTAAAAGGTGCCTCGTTCAGGACTGTGGATTCCAATAACCTTAAAGGTAGGCAACTGGGAACCCGATGCTTAACTTCTGGAGTCACATATATATATTGGTCTGGTCCAAAACCTCTGTCACCTGATGTGATCTTCATGGGAAAAATCAAGATATGTGATTCCAAACTTCCCATTGGTTCAGAAAACTACAGAGAAACGTAATGTAAGTAAAAATGTAACGTAAATGTGAGTAATGTTAAATAAACTTGGAAATAAACTAAACGGAGTAACTAGTAAGTATCTACAAATGTATGGATTTAACAAGAACAATTAACTCTTCCTTTTAAGGTAAAAGCTTGGGGAAGATCAGGATGTGAATGACTGTTAGGATATTTATTTTCTAGAAAGCCAGGGCATCTCTAATCTCTGACTGCTACAGATTTCTATTAGATGTGTTCTTAACTTTTAAAGGCTCTGATTTCTGGCAATTCTAAATGAGTTACGTTGCCCATCACTCTGCCTCTGACATTTCTGTAGAACTCTTAGGTTAGCATAAAATCTTTTGGTGTCAAGAGACTGTTGCTTGTGTAATTAATACTGTAATTTGGGGTCTCTGCCATGTGGTCACCTCTTATTTAAATAATTCATAGCCATAGCATAGCTGCTTTTTAAAATATCTGATTATCCTTCACATTTGTGTAACATTTTTCAGTGCACACTTGAGATCTTGCTCCCTTTTCACTGCATTCAGTAAAAATTTGAATTAATTTCAGGTTGACCTACGCATTCATACAGGATTTGACACACAAAGTGGACTTGTGACCTCTTGGACCTCTGACCCCAAACTGAAATTTGTCAATGTTCAAAATCTTCGCTCCGCTGTGGCCTGACCTGAAAATAGGTAAAAGCCATGGGCTTGAAAATCTTTTGAAGTTTCTCAGAGATACTGTATTTTGCGAGGTACAGGCTCTTACACACTTTAGTTTTGACACTGAAAAGTCACTTTTTGCTAATGTTTTTATTTGCTCCTTGTTGAGAACCACAAAGCAGGTGCACCTCTGCTGCACGAGTGTGATGTTTACGTGTACCTACCCAACACACATTTGCAGGAATGCTGATAACTGACTGAGCAAAAACCTAAAACCAAGCATGAGTCTAAACATCTGTTAGAGCATGTGCCCGGTGGAGTCCTGGTCTTCTGTGGCAGCCTGTGTGTCTTGTATTTCAGGCAAATATTTCAGTCGAGTATGCTACCCTGAAGACTTCTGTGCAAGGTATGATTTGGCAAAGGATTTTGTAGAGGTTAAATAATGACTGAGAACTCCTGAATAAGAGGTCCTGGGTTCCAGCACAGACTCTGAATATCACTGTACGTCTAAGACAGGCCTAATCTGTTTTAGACAATTTCTGTTGTAACCCTGTTCTTGTGGAAGACTTGGCTTAGTGAGCCCCTTCAGCTTCCCCTTCCCTCACCTGCAACACTTCCTTTTCTCCATCCGTAACTGATCTATCTCCTTCCCCATTCCCTTGCCAGGCTCTTTGACAAGTCCATTGCTGTTCCACTCCCATTCCTCATGCGGTCTCAGTACCTCCCATTTTCCATTTCACTCTCCAGCTTTCAATCTCAGCCCTAGCAGTCTCCTTATTTGTTTCTCCCCATTCTCCTGTCCCAGTTTACTCCATTTGTTTTTTCCATCCCAGTTCAGCTTTTATCCCCACTGCAACAGAATGCGTCAAGCCACACCTCTACAAGTGAAGTACGCTCTCAGGTGTCCCACAGTTGCCTATCCCTGTTCTCAAAATATTTTCGGGCACGAGGTGGCAGTCAGTGCAGGTCAAAGGACTACCTGCAACAGACGGTTTAGATGCATTAAACCTGCTTTGAAAGACAGCTGAGAAAGGAGAAGTAGGCGTATGGATGTGGCCAGTGCCATCTCTATCAACCCAAGAGCCAGACAGCAGACTCTGGACTATGAAGACACATGCAGTGACTTTTATCCATGGCTCAAATCCACTGAAAGCCTAAGAGAATTCCCTGCCAACATGTTCTAGCATCCAACCCCACAAAGCTGAAAGATGGTAAATCTAGCCTTGCCTCTGCATCTCTGAGGTGGAAGATATCAACTATTTTGTTGGACCGACATATGCACAGTTGCTAAAAGAGACTGCTCAATAAGGAGAGAGTTACTGGAGAGTCCATTGGGCAAGTTTTGAAAAATCTTCGTAAAAAAATGCACAAATTAATAAACAAAATATCATAAATTTAGCACCCCCCTTCCAAGCTTTGGCATCCAATTCAAAAGCAGAATTTTTTTTAAGATGTCATCACCAGATGTTTCCTTACTGTGCAGAAAATAATGCATGACCTAAGCCTCATCATTTGAAAAAGGTGAACTACTTTGATTAGAATTTCAAAGACGTCCAATCTTAAGGTAAGACTTGAGGAAAACTGTAGTGACCCGCTTTTGATAACTGGTTGGCAACTTTAATTATAGCCAGAGCTATCACTGCCCAGGTTTGGTCAGGGAAACTCACTTTACCAAAACTGAGAAGCTGGTATTTTATTCTAGCAATGGCAATGAGGAGTCATATGATTGATGCTGCTGAAGTGATAGAGATGTATGTGGACTAAGCAAGAGAATAAAGCCTGCAAAATCAAACTGAAGGTACTTTTTCAGAATTTATTCCAACACTTCAGTTTACAGAAAGCTGAGGTAACCCTAACAGGAGTGAAACTCAAGTCAGTGTCACGGAAGGAATAAGGAAAATCGGCGGTGAAACCCTAAGTGAAAGTACAACCATAACCGTTCATTCTGTTCATATTTGTACATGGTTCTGAAAAAAAGATTGGCTTAATTTGTTGGCAACCCACAACTGTTTTGAAAGCACTAATGAAACCTGTGTACTGTAACAGAGTGTGACATTACTAAGAAAGACTTAAGACCCCTCCCCCCCTTCTCTGATCTCATTTGAAGCGTGACAACGTCAGATTGGCACTGCTAATGCACCGGTCCCCAGTGTACATTTGGTCTCAGTTTTGTATGCTCTAAATTAGCTTTCCATACCCTTTCCACTACAGATTTGTAGATGCCAAGGATTCCCAGCCTTAGGCATGCAGGATTAATTAGTACCTATGAACAAAACACATTTACAAAAGACAACATTTCAAAACGAAATGGGCTTTCTCTTGGACCTTCTGGAGTCAATCTGCAGTTTGATCTTAAACCTATTTCAGCTTCAGACAAAAACATTTGGAATGCCAAGAGACTACTGAAAGTTCTTAGAACAGCCTTATGAACATTACTGTTCTAAGTCAGTAAAAGCCTTAGTGTTTCCCATGACATTGACTCTAAACATGCATCGCAGTGAACTGTGATTGATTCCAAGTTGCAAAATGGCCATATATTTCCAGATACTACAAAAACAAATTGTTGTGGTCATTCACAACACAATATAGCACAATGCAGAATAGAGTGCTTCTTTTTAAGAAGGAAATTCCAAATGTATGATGAGATAGAAGCAGATAGATTTATTTGAGTGAATAAGACATATTAAAGCTACTATTTAATAAAATAAGAACCTGATTACCAGATAAGAAAATCTGTTTGGAAATGCTTTCTCTTTTCAAAAAAACTGTATGAATCCCCTGCTGACAATCTTATAAAACACATATATGCTGCAAAAACGAAACATACAACAGAAGCAATGAAGAATTACCTCAGCTTTCACCACCACTTCACTTGATTGAAACTGTTCTCATGTTCCATTAAGTATAATAATATATTTGGAAAATGTAAATAACCTAATTACATTTTCTTGTTTCAAGCTGCCAGGCACCAGTCATATATCGCAGTCGTATAAAAAGAAGATCCCTGCCCATCTGCAGCCAACTCCAAAAGGGAACTAACTTAGAACCTGTGATTAATGAAGAAGAAAATCAGAAGTACATTGTTAGAAAAAATGAGCATTGGCAAGACACACATTTAAGTAGTCGTGAACCTCTGCATTCTCAGCACATTCAGCCCCACAACCTAGACCTTAACATTAATAATAATTTATATTGCAAAAATTATTGCTTTATTTTAATTACATTATACCATAGATGGGAGATTCTAGTTTGCAAGCAGCACAGTAAATCCATGCTTGTCACAAGGTGCGTAGTCTGGTCTTCTCTATAACAAGGCTGTGTTGAGGTAAATAGGAACCTGAACATCAATCATTAAGCAAATGATTTCTTAGTAACTTTGGAGAAGAGGACCACCACGCTGTCTTACAGCAGTAATATGACTGTGTCAATCTTCAGGCAAGGTAAGGAACCCACACAATGAAACCAAGCCCTCTTCCATCTCTGATAACTTCTGTGTTAGGTGCGATATACTTGTGGAACAGCACTGACGGAAAACATCTCTTTTCTAGTACACCTGGCTTAAGATGTTCTCTACTGGCACCCTTCATCACTATCACAGTTCATTACACTTTCTGTTCTTCAGAGATTCAGAAGAGATTCAGATTAAAATGAGAAAAAAGCAAGAAAGGAAGAAATAAAAAGAAAGAACTGCATTTGATGGGAGGAAGGGAGTGAGTAGAAGCAAGCGCTACCTTAAAGCTGGCTTTAATATGAAGTAGTATGTATGGAGCTCTACTTTCCCGTAACTCAGTATCAGAGATTTCCCTACAGGTCTGAAAGAACATCATATCTTAAGAAAAGAGGGTCTAGAGGAGGCCTTGATAGGTGGGCTGAGAATTTTGGAAAGCAGGACAGAGAAATGGAGTTGAATCAATAAACAAGGATGGTCAGACTTCCTGTACGGTGCTTTAAAAATGCAATTCTTTTTTTTTATTGACACATTACAGCAAGAGGATGTGCCGAAGTAGTGGTTTGACCTAGCAGTGTAACTACTTTTGTCTCCAGTGGGAGTGCAGTTTCTCTCCCTTAATAGCCCTTCACCTACTCCTCCTGTATTGCATCATGGCAGAAGGTTGGCAAGGACATAAAATTAATCAAAACTGGGTAAAATTGAGGAAGAGCCTCAGATATTTTACTCTGGATTGACACGTAAGAGGTCTTACACGAATATAAAACATCTCCCTACCTTCAATTTCAGTCCAGTTGACAGCAACTTCTGCTATAGGTATTCTCAAGCACTGAGCTATATAAAGCAGTTCCACATCAAACGCCCTGAAGAAGAACAGAAAATTGTAAATACAGTCACACTTTTTTCCAGAAGAAAGATGGTGGCAATCTTAATTAAAACCCTAGCCTGATTTAAGGAGGTCAGTGTTCGGTTATGAAGTAGATACCAATGCTCTACAGGTCAGATGCACATGAAAAGGAAATTAATTTCCCTGAGTGAACGGCTCGGAACATCACCAATATACAGACAACAATACTTCATTGTGTCCTGTTTTTGAAGGTGTAGGTCACACCGTGTTCAGACCACTGCTCACTTTTCATTCTGCCAAAATCATGATTTAAACATTTTCAAAGATCATGCAGTCAAACATGTAGTGTCAACCTACATCTCTAGTAGTTTCATCACAGGGGACAACTACCTGCCGTGGCTTTACACTGATCTGATGGTTTCTCCTTGTATTTTCTCAGTTAAGAATAAAGACAGCAGCACACAAGTGAGAAATGATTTATATTACTGTGCATAACGGAACCTAAATAACAGATGTGCTTTTCCCAGTGACCAACTAATGTACAGCATAAAAATCCTCTTGAGAGAGCTGGGCTTTTTTTGCCAGCACAGTTGTTTGCAGGTTATGTAGCAAAATGAACTGGAAAGGTGATCTTACCCTGAGTCAGCTGCCCCTTGCTGCCCCGTTTGTCCAAAATACAAAATCACAGGATGGCAGGGGTTGGAAGGGACTTCTGGGAATCAGAAGTCTGCACAGGAACATGTCCAGGTGGGTTGTGAAAGCCTCCAGAGGAGACTCCATAACCTCTCCTGGCAGCCTGTTCAAGTGCTCCGTCACCCTCACAGTCAAAAAGTATCTCCTCATGTTCAGGTGGAACTGTGTTCCAGTTTGTGCCCATTGCCCCTTGTCCTATTGCTAAGTAGCACTAGAAAGAGACTGGCCTCATCCTCTTGTCACCACCATACCATCCCACTTTAGGTATTTATAAGCATTGATAAGATCCCCTCTCAGTCTTCTCCAGGCTAAACAGCCCCAGGTCTCAGTCCTTCCTCTCTCCTCATCATCTTTGTAGCCTCCATGGGACTCTCTCAAGTAGTTCTTTGTCTCTCTTGAACTGTGGAGCCCAGAACGGACACAATACTTGACATGTGGCCTCAGTAGGGCAGAGTAGAGAGGGAGGAGAACCTCCCTCAACCTGCTGGTGACACCCTTCTTAATGCACCCCAGGGTACCACTGATCTTCTTGGCCACAAGGGCACATTGCTGGCTCACGGTTAGCTTGCTGCCCACTAGGACTCCTAAGTCCTCCTCTGTGGAGCTGCTTTCCAGTAGGTCAACCCCTAACCTGTACTGGTGAATGGGATTATTCCTCGCCAGGTGCCGGACCCTACACTTGCCTTTGTTATACTTCATTAGGTTCTCCTCCACCCAACTCTCCAGCCTGTTCAGGTCATGCTGGATGGCAGCACAGCCTTCTGGTGTGTCAGCCACTCCTCTCAGTTTTGTATCATCAGCAAACTTGCTGAGGGGACACTGTTCCTTCATCCAGGTCATTGATGAATATATTGAACAAGACTGGACCTAGTACTGACCCCTGGGGAACACCGCTGGCTACAGGCCTCCAACTGAACTCTGCACCACTGATCACACCCCTGAGCTCTGTCATTCAGTGAATACTCAATCCACCTCACTGTCCACTCAACTAATCCACATTTCTCAAGCTTACCTATGAGGATGTTACAGGAGACAGTGTCAAAAGCCTTCCTGAAGTTGAGGCAAACAACATCCCCTGCCTCTCCCCTCATTTACTCAGCCAGCCATCCTATCATAGAAGGTTCTCAGACTAGTTCAGTGTGATTTTTCCCTTGGTGAATCCACACGGACGACTCTTGATAACCTTCTTTAGGACAGATGAGTGATCACGAGCAGGCAAAAAGACATACTTCAGCAGCCTGCCACCGTAGTTCTGATGTTATTTCCTTCTACTTCAAGCCACTCTCTCTTTTAGGCACTGCAGTGCATTTCTGCAAAACTATTAAGGAATGCAACAACAGAAGTCCACTTGGAAATGTGCTCTGAGGTATGACACTTGAAGGTAGGTTCCCACTGAGGTACAGACCACAGCATGCTGGCTTGCTGCTGAATTCCTTGCCAAACACACATCAGCCCGAACACCCATTGTACGTGTGTGTTACCAGTTTGCTATTGACATCACCCTGGGCAGCATTAAAACGTGCAAAGGCAGCATAAACAGAGGTTATCTACAAAGACTACAGTTATTGTGTAGAGAGAATTTAGAGCCACTTTGTAAATCTGATTTTGATTAAGAAACAGGTCTTTTAACAGTCACAAAAAACGTTACAGGATTTATTTTTTTCTTTTACCTCAGTGAACTGAATCTGCTCCAAGCAGCCTTGCAATTTCACTGCTTTCTTTAAATGAGAGTTGAATATTATTTTATTAATTATGCCATGGTCTCTGCTACTGAAGTCGTATTATTTAATTTTTTTGCTGACATTTCACATTCGTACACCAAAACCCCCATGTATTCATCTTTGAATGTTTGAGTCGTGTATTAAGACTAAATCTAATTTTGTAATACTTACTACTTAACTGACTAAAAAAAAATCTTAAGAGACACAGAATAATTGTCTGATGAGTTATACTATATGAGCTGCTCTAAAAATATTACTACATAAAGTATTAGAGTAGCGAACTCATAGTTATTTGCAACAATTCCTATGGACAATTGATTACTGGAATGTCAGCATATACATCACAGTACGACAAAATTAAATAGTTTGGTGAACTACAGTGCTCAAAGTAAAAGATTAAAAGCATGAGAATTAATGAGGTTGAACATTAGTATTGTTACATGTGGTTGCCATTTGTTTAACAGTGAACATATCCTGAAATTAAAAAAAACACCAAACCTATTCAAAGCTGAAAGGAGAATGACTTCTGTCACATACTGCTGGGATACCTTTTGTCTTCCCCTGCTCTCCACCACCTTTCAGCACACCTCACACACATACTAGAAGAGTTAATCAGGGAATCTAGATGGCAGCGTGTTCAATCCACTGATAGCGTCACACTCATACTGCAGATCATCAGATCCAGATGGTACAGAAGAACCATACAGAAGTTTCCACACTCAGGGTTATAGCGTGGGTATGTCAGATGGAGCCTACCCTAGAGGAGATCAAAGCAACACCCGTGGATGAGTATCCACTGGTGTTGCAACACATGGTGAGTGCAAGACATGTGTTTTGACATGAAGTCGTTTGTGACTAGTTAACATCAGACAGAACCGCTGTCAGAAATAGCAGGGAATTATTCGCACCACGTACTCCACTGGATCCTGCTGCAGAATGAAAGTAGGTGCCTCTGGGGAGGGAGGACACAGCTTGGAATACCTAAGTTTGGCTTCTGCCTGAATGAATTCAGGCTCCAATCTAAGTACTCAAAGTCAAAGCCAAAAATACACGGTGCAAACTGATTTCCCCATCTGTTTCTAATAGTGGCTCCGTTGCGTTAATTAACACAAACATGAAGTGAAAAATACAGAAAGAGAAAAATTTCTCCATGTGTCCGTGTTTACACTAAGGAGTACTTTTGGTTAAGTTACAATTTAAGATGATGCCGGCTAAAATTCAGCTGAACACCAAGTCGGTAGGTATTTAATTGAATTCAACTCTTTTTAAATGGAACTCTGAAAATGCTTCAGCTTTTAAAATATCTGTCCTGCAAAATTATTCTGTATATTAAAATTGCACAAGGACTCTTTGCTGGTCCAATATTAAGTGTTCCAAATATCAAAATTAGGCCTTCAGTTATACTGTTTTAACTGGAATTAATGACTCCTCTACACCCAAGATGTGTTGTTCCAGAAAACTCTTAATGAGCAGAGAAAGCCTTCAATGGCCAAAGAGTTCTAAGAATGAAATAGGATGTCAAGAAGGGTATATTGCCCGTACTGCTCTAGCTGTAGTGGGCTTTTGAAAGTCCACATATGTCTGCCAGGAGCAGGATCTTTTACAAGACAAAACAGACATAGTTACAACAGCAAAAATATTTTTGTGTTGATTGGATGTTCATAAACAATTCTACTTTGTTGTGCACAAAACCAGGAAAAAACCAATTTATTCCACTGCTTGTGTTGGTCTACAATGCCAAAGGAGTGGAAAAAGATCCCTGTAGCAATAGGAAGGCTTTTTTTTCCCTGTAATTCTTATACAGGGACTCACATTCAGAGACTAGTGACAAACTGGAGAAGTAAACATTAATTTTTTATATTGAGCTTTCAAGTTTTAAATGTGAAACAGCATGGCTCGCTCAGCGCACAAGGCAATTTTCATAGACAAAAATAATAGCAACAATTTGATCTAATCAGTGATTTGCTGAGTTGTGTGATACCGTTATGAATTGCCACTTTACAAAAGTACGGCAATCTAACCAGGGCTAGGATTCCATTTTTCTGAATTATGTTTTTTATGAACTTCCCCTCATTTTATCAATATTCTAGGCAGAAGGGTAACCACTGCTATTTCTAGCTCTCCTAAGAAATGAAGGATATTTTCTGGCCGGAAGAAAATTTATGAATTTTCTTTGTCATCACAATAAATCAATGACCAAATTTAGGATAGGAAAAATCTGACCGTTTAATTTTCCAGTTTTCCTTCTGTGCATTAAAATTTAATATAAACAGTTACATTTCTCAGGTCAAGACTATAGATGCAGAACTAAAGCTTCTTTTAGAGTCCGAAAGCGAGTAATTCCAACCGTCTCTATTATGTTTTTCAAATATCCCTTTTAATTTTCTTTTAAGTTTTAATTTGAAAAACGTGCTCCATCCATTTCTGAAAAATAGATCAGTGCTGCAATCAGATTAAGAATCTAAAATGCAAAGCATATGCTCATTGTTCAAAAGGTTGCTCTCATTTCAAACTAATGTCAAAACTTTGCTATTTAGAAAGTAAATTTCAAGCCTGTTTGGTTTCTATTTGTGTATACACAGCCAGCTCTCCAAAGGACAGTTAAACAAAAGTCAAGAGAACACTCACAAAAAATAAAAGCTAGTTTAGGATGTAGGCATGATTTCTTAGTATGAAATATATAAACAGTTTCCACTACCTATTAATTTTCAAATGTTCTCTGAACTTTAAGGTTAGAATAACAAAATATTCCAGGAAATATCTTGGTCTCTCTTTAAAAAATGGTACATGATAAAACAGTGATTTTCCTTGGGTATTTCAGTTTGCTTTTAAGATTTCCTAAATATAAGCATCTATAAATCAAGTTCAGCACAGCAGGAAGAAAACTGTGGTCTCAGTTTTCTAGTATTTTCAACATTAAAGAGGTGATATTCAATTCAATGTCAACTGGAATCGAAAGAGCATGAAGAAAGCAGGAAAAAAAGTGAAGGTCTAAGCAATTGGTTTTTCATTCTTAACACTGCTGATAGCGGGTTATTCCCAAATGATTTAACTCAATATTGAAACTGTCAAAGATGAACATAAGATGATATAAAGGAAGGTCTTGATGTTTTCCCTTTCTTTTTCAGGTGAAAGTTGAATGTGGAAACACAAGACTCCGTTTCATTGGTGGTGCTGGTGAAACACTGAAAACACCCTAAGCATTTACTTCTGGTGTCCTGGTAGCAATTTAAGGACACAAATTTAGAAATCTTCCAGCCTGTCCAACCTAGCAGCAGGATAGCTACGCTGTTTACATTGACATCTCTATTAGCAAAATTCAAGATGTTCAGCTTCCAAGAAGGAAACTGTGCTCCTAACACTTGTTCTGGAGACACAGAAATAAAACCTGTATTATTTCTTGACTACATATTGCTCTGCCTTTTGGAGCCGTATCGACAATATCCAGCACTTCAGTGCAACCTCCTACTGCCCAGTGCTAATACAGCACTGGAGCTCTCTTGTATGCAAAGACACTACTGGATTCCTTCATCCAAAGGGAAGAATTCTGGGGGCAATTTGTCTACAGAAACAACAGGTGCTGCCTGTACAGCCCAGAAAGCGAGCTGCCTTTGATACAAAATCACTTCAGTGTTTTTTTCCTTTTAACACTCTGCTTTCAGGATTTACTGAATAGTTTATCCTTTTGGCGTAGTTCAGGCACCAGCAACTCGACACATGATTTTTTCCTACATGTTACTATGCTCTGAGTTGAACCTATCCTACTGAACTTCAGTCATCTACAGTAGAGAGACCTCCTTCTGTACAAATTGTCTAGGGTTCCTCTATAGTCAAGGGCAGGAAACAGGCCTTTGCCAGCTGCACTTCATCGGACATAATTTAGAGGCCTAGATTAGGATGAAATGAATTATACCCTAAAATTGTCCTCATAAAAGGTTATCAGGTTGGTTAAACATGATTTTCCCTTAGTAAAACTGGGCTGACTGCTCCTGATGACCCTCTTATCCTTGATATGCCTGGAGACAGCACTGAGGATAAGTTGTTCCATCACCTTTCCAGGAAGAGTTGGATTATCCCAATTGTCTGTGCACCACAGACATTTCACTTAGTACTACTGTTTCCTTCAACATACCCACTTTTCCCATATGCTTATACCTCCCCATCTCCCATTTTTCTTTCCAGATCTTACGAATATTAACTGAGAAAGGGGCACTACTCTGTTTTGTGCACTGAAACATTAGCTCCCAGTTACACACGCTGAATGGCTATCTATGAAGCTGATGATAAGCTATTTTTGAGTCCATACTGTAGTTTTTTCTTGAGCAGTAACAATAATCTGAGTTTCTCTCCTCTACTAAGGTCTCGGTTCAAGAGCCACAAAACTTGCCAAAGCTTTCCATCCTGAGATCTCTACTCTTCTGTCAGATTTTGTTACAATTAGCCAATAAGTATGAAAATAAAGGCAGGGAAGTACAGGACCGCCTGAAGGACAGATGAGGAGAAAAGAAGACAATATACTGCCTGTTTTGGCAGAAAATTAAACCAAATAAAAAACCCTCTATTGTTGTTTTAGGCAAATTTGTGACTTGGAATTACCTGAAGAGCTGTTTATTGGAAGAAACCACCAACCAGTAAATTTCACACAAATAGGAAAACACTTAGGGGATTATTTCATGGATTACCGTGAATAAGAGCAAGAATAGAAGGCTAATTTTATAGCAGCATATAAAAGCACAATGTATTAACATACCAAGATATAGTATGATCTGAAGATATAGTGTGTTCCACACTAGCGATATAATTACTATAAAATAAGTTAGCAATATCCCTTGTTCATTGCCTCTATTCTTGGATAATGGGGCACAGATGACAATATATAGAACAATTATTTTTACTCTTTTGTTCCTTTGTTGTTGGAGAATCTGAGTAGCAGGAGAAAGCTGTTGAGATTTTTTTAAAAATAAAACCCTGAATACTTCACATAATTTGTCCACCCAATAGAATCATAGAGGTTTGGGTTGGAAGGGACCGTCATCTAGTCCAGCCCCTTTGCAGTGAGCAGGGACATCTTCAGCTAGATCAGGTTGCTCAGAGTCCTGGCCAGTCTGACCTTGAATGTTGCCAGGGATGGGGCATCTACCACCTCTCTGGACAATCCATTCGGTGTTTCACTACCTTCATTGTAAAAAATGTCTTCCTTCTCTCTAGTCTAAATAAGTACAATTATATTCAAAAGCTTCCATTTATAACAGAATAAGATTGAAAATTGCATTTTTACAGACTAATTATCTTCATTCGTTTCTTTCAGTATTTCTTCTCGAAGCTCTTCATTTTGAAACTGAAGTTAAATAGGATAATTTTGAGATGTGCACATACATGTTTAACCATTTACTTGGGTAATGCCTGTATATGAAATTTAAAGAACATTATATATCAGATTTGGTTTTGGAGGCAGAAGCAGAGATCACATTTCTGGTTCAGCTGGAGCTTGCTTTAAGGCAATAAGCAAATCACTCAGCTAGGAAAGTGATTTTGTCAACGCCAACTGCTCACAGTTCCGGATTCAATTGAACAGAAGCGTCAGATTTGTACACCCAAAAGCTACCTTTGCAACCCCACTCTGGAGGAATAATATAGCTCAACTATCACTGCCAAAGCTCAACCTAATTGGAATTGATTAGGACTGTGGGATTACACACATTTTCTATGAGAACACTGCTTGGTAATTCTGTTCCCTGTAAGGAAGCAATGGCCTGTCAGAAATTTTCTTGGATGAAAACAAGTTTGAAAAGACTTGATTACATTTAATTAAGCCTGGGGATTGTCATCATCCTTTTCAGTAATTGTGGTGGTGTGGAATATTTACAGAAATCATGGTATTTGTGTGAAAAAGTGTTTCAGTCATGACAGTAGTCATGACTGTATCACTCTCATAAGGGAACTGTTTGAGCTAAATTACAATGAAAAAGAGCTTTAAAGTAATTCAAAGACTATGCAGCATTTTCTACTGTCTTATATCAATGAGATCTATCAGTAGTTCTCTTGTGAAATATTCCAGGAAGAAAATAAGCTAAGAGTAGGCATTTCCTTTCCCTTTGAGCCTTCAGTGATTACAAACATCAGATACAGATTTGAGGTAAAATGTTTTGGCTAAGGAGCACTGAGATGTGAGGTTGTAATGGCATACCTCAGCGGTCAGCACTGGGACCTGTGCTGCTTAGCATCTTCGTCGGTGACGTGGACAGTGGAATTGAGTGCGCCCTCAGCAAGTCTGCCAATGACTCCAAGCTGTGTGGTGCAGCGGACATGCTGGAGGGACGAGATGCCATCCAGAGGGACCTTGACAGGCTAGAGAGGCAAGACCGTGCAAACCTCATGAAGTTCAACAAAGGGAAGTGCAAGGTGCTGTACATGGGTCAGGGCAATCCCAAACACAAACTGGGATTTGCTGGGCAGAGAATGGATTGAGAGCAGTTCTGAGGAGAAGGACTTGGGAGTGTTGGTGGATAAGAAATTGAGTATGAGTCAGCAGTGTGCACTCACAGCCCAGAAGGCCAATTGTATCCTGGGCTGCATCAAAAGAAGTGTGGCCAGCAGGTCGAGGGAGGCAATTGTCCCTCTGTGAGGGGGACAATCTGTGAGACCCCACTGTGTTCAGCTCTGGGTGCCCCCAGCATAAGACAGACATGAACCTGCTCGAGCAGGTCCAAAGGAGGCCATGAAGATGATCAGAGTGCTGGAACATCTCTCCTATGAGGACAGGCTGAGAGAGTTGGGGTTGTTTAGCCTGGAGAAGACTCCAGGGACACCTTATAGCATCCTTACAGTACTCACAGGGGGCCTACAGGAAAGATGGGCAGGAACTCTATCAGGGAGTGTAGTGATAGGATGAGGGGTAACAGTTTCAAACTAAAAGAGCAGATTTAGATTAGATACTAGGAAGAAATTCTTCACCATGAAGATGTGGAGACATTGGAACAGGTTACTCAGAGAATTTGTGGATGCCCCCTGGAAGTGTTCAAGGTCACGCTGGATGGGGCTTTGAGCAACCTGGTCTCATGGAGGTGTCCCTGCCCATGGCAGGGGGGTTGGAACTAGATGATCTTTAAGGTCCCTTCCAAACCAAACCATTCTATGATTCTATGATTAATAACTCTTAACTTTCCTTGTCATAGTAAGAGCCTCTCTCCATTACTCACTGTTTGCATGGCTCATATCTGTAAAAGGAGACAGGACTCTTAGAAGTAGGGACTGGATTACAACACAATCCAAAACTACTTGTTTAGAATTTCTTTTAGAGGTGAAGAAAGAAGAGTTATTGGGATTTTCTTTTCATTTGCTCCTCTAAATCAGTTACCAGTAGCTCTGACAAGGTAAACCCAAAATGTTCTACTTCTCAGTATTACACAACGCTTTCTGTATCACATGCCGAAGTAAAACGGACTTGTAAGGAGCCGAGTCAATTGCTGCCACTCGAAACCTCAGCAGCATAATCTTAAAATCCTTCTTGTAGTTTATATTGGATGCTTGTTTTTTTTAAATTAAAACTTAGTAAGCCCATCTGTTCCCCTTCGCCCTATCATCATAAGTAGAAAGAATAAAATTAAATACTCGGCTATTTCCTAAAGTATATCTTAATATATAAAATAGAATTCCTAGCAAATACCATGATATTTTAGCACAAAAAGAAGACTCAATTGCCAAGGAAGTAGTACTATAGTTGGTTAAACTGAGCAGGTAGGATTTACACACAGATATCACACGCGTCGTAGGAGCTGCAATACTGAAATCACTTTTTCAAAACCATATTCAGTTAGAAAAAAACAACCAACAAACAAACCAAAACCAAAATCAAAAGAAAGAAAGAAAGAATTTACCAGCGTTCTATATGAAGAGTTGAGAAGGTCCGCAAGGCAGCTTCTCTGGTTAGAAGTTTAAATCCGCACTGCGTGTCCCTGATCTCTTTGACACAGAGAAACCACACGAGGAAGTGGAACCCATACATGAGAAGAGTTCGAAAGTAAGAGCGCTGCAGACAAAAGGCAAGAAGTTAGGTGGTTTCATTTAAGTGATGAGTGAAGTGTTTAAAGAGAGCGGGCTTACAGGACAACAATCCTGCTTCATGATAGCTTTCAAAGTTTGTAACTGTTTTGGTTTAGCACTGGAATAAAATTAGAACTTTTCCATTGTTGAAATGAAATGAAATTACAGCTGAAAAGACTTGCCAGTTCTTTCCCTAATTCAGAGCAGCTTTTCATTCTGGATAATACCTGATTAAGTGAAGCAGGAACCTCCACCTGGATTTCAATTAACTGGTGGGACAGTCATAGCATCTTCTACATGTTTCTCTGGGAATCTCCCCAGGAAAGGAAGAATGAAGGAGGAGAGGGATGACATGCTACATGCTCTATTCCATTGGACGCTTATAAGCTGTTTCTTCCTTCTATCTATCCTCCAGTTTTCCTCAAAATGGGTTGAACAGGTCCAACAAATTCAAAAGTTATCAGGACAAACAATAAGCCAGCAGGACTGCAGGAAGACTGCTAGTCTTAAGAATACACACTAAAAACTAAACAGGTTCCAGCTGCTACTCTGACACAAGAATGAAAATATAATGATATAAATCATTAAAAAAAAATCCAAACGGAAGCATCTCATGTTGTTTGCCACCCACTGCTTTCATTCAAGATTACGTGATCTCCAGAGCTTGCACACACCATGTTAAGGCACTTAAGGGA
This sequence comes from Baryphthengus martii, assembly GCA_013396935.1. Lineage (NCBI taxonomy): Eukaryota > Metazoa > Chordata > Aves > Coraciiformes > Momotidae > Baryphthengus > Baryphthengus martii. Next base: position 39,733 of record VWZK01007615.1, on the reverse strand, counting down.
ATGCCATTAGAGAATGAACTTTTTTTCAGTTTATGATGGACCACGTATAAAAAGGACTAAAGTAACAGCTGCTGTGCAAGATATTTCATTGTGTATTTCCAGCAACGTTACACAGTCACCTCTTTTGTTCTTTTGCTTTTGCAAATGTATTTTATGTCCCTAGTAAACGTTCTCTCAGTCTACTCTTTCATTATACTTTTGTTCTTGACAAAATAATCATATGGGTAAGTTTGTCCATGGAATTCAGAGGCTGGACTCTGAGTTTGCAGAGGTCTCTCCTAGTCTTTTATTCAAGACAGTTCCTGAACAACTAGAACTCTGACCCAGAAACGGCTTCTGAACTCACTGGTGGTCTTCGGCTCAGTTGAGGTGACTGTATCTAAGACTTCAATCCAAATACGATGCAAAATCTTTTGGAGCCAACAATTAAACCGGTAAGCATCTCTGGTGATAAGAGATATCTTTAAAGCTAGGAATTTCAAGCCTCACTTGAAAAATGAGAAGATGCTCAGCTTGCTATGTAATAGCCTTTGGCCTCAGGACATTCAAATTCATAGCTTGTGCCTCTCATAAAAGTGCTCTAGCCCTAGGTTAATGGTGGATCTGGTGTGGATTCTTTGGCTCTTTTGGTGCAGATGAACCACTGTGTGGTCAAGAACACAAGGTTCCTACCCCAAAAGTGAAGCTCTGAGAGGCTGCATGACTGCCAGCCAGTGGAACTGCGCGCCTACTTCTCAAAGAGGAGTTCCTGAGTTTTGTTCATCACTCCCAGGACTATTTAAGTGTGTCATATAAGAGATTCATTAAAGTACATTAACATTTCTGGAGGCAAAACAGAATTCTTGATGTCTTGAGACTGAATTGAAACGTGAAATTCTGGTCTTAATAATAATTCCCATACAGCTGCTTCTCACAGCTACATTCTGCTCTTTTAGACACCACTAATCACAGAGAGAAATTCCAACTTCTCAAAGATTGTTCTGCAATTTTTTTTTATACCTACTATACTACACAACTGTCTCTTCCCGATGTGGTAAAGGCAGTCTTTCCTTTCCAGTCTAGGGACAGCTACGTGACAAAATGGGCTACATATTTCAAACAGAGCACTACTACCTAAACAGCTGGTGATTCCTTTATCAAAAAGTCAGAAATACACGGAAAAACAGGACGTAAAGGATGGGTACAACCTAAAAATTGTACTTTTGCATTAAAAGTCCCGTTCCAATTCCTCTCCTTCATGTAGCAAGGCCTTCAAAGATAAAAAGAAATGTGAGTGCACTGAAGACTGTTTACCTATATTCAATGCCTGACCACACAATGAAGCATCTGTTTGAGGCTCAAACTGATCAGCTACATGGTCTCCACGCAGCAGCACCATTTCCAAGATACACTGGCCACACAGCTATCAAGTAACTACAAATGGTATATTCTGTACTACAACTATGCAAGTATCATGTCAAAGATTTATCCTAATTTCTGATATTGACTAAGGGTTTGTATTTGTGGTTTGTTTTCTTTTTTTGTGTTTTTTTTTTTGTTTGTTTGTTTGGTTTTTTTGTGAGGATGTTAACATACACACAGCAGTATTTACAAGAAATCTTTCCAGTGAACCACTCCAGTACTACCTGATAAACCTGAAGAAAAAAATAATGGCTCTACCAGAACTGAATGTTACCAGTGTAACTTCTTTTGAACTTTTGTAACTATTTCAGCAGTTGTGTATATATTTTAGAATCATTCTAAGTATAAAACATCAGTATAAACAAAGCTTACTCTTGAGAACATTCAACACGATGTGCACATCCAATGACGCTGAAAAAATTAGCCCAGCTATGTGTCTGTTGTAAGATAAGTTCCATGCTTGTGCTTTGTCAACTACTGTCTGCCAAGATATCAGAAAACCAGATGCAAGATAAGACTGTGTGCCTATGCATCACTGTTTATTCCACAAGAGCCACACACAGAACAGTACCATCTGTGTGTTCAAAACTCAAAACTCTTACTATGAGTAACAGAGAAAAATTACAGTACTTTCCCACAAATTGAGATACTCTTCAAACAGTTTGCTGTTAATTACCCCTAACTCATTTTAAACAGGTTTCAAGATCTGCGGACCAAACTCTTGCGCTGAAAGGGAACTGGTAAATTTAACTCATCGGCTGCCCTCCACTCCAGCTCCAGCACTGATTACTAGCTCCCAATTATGTCAGGGATTAGAAGATGTCATTGTAAGATGTCATGTAAGATGTCATCAACCAGGAAAATTAAATCTGTAAATTGTAACACTAACCAACACCAGCTCAAATTGCCTGAAATCTAGAACACAACCTTTGCATATGATTGAGCACAGGCTACACTTACAGCAAGCTTCTCCTATTTTTCAGTTTCCATTCTTTTACAAACATTGATTATTTAATTGTAAAATCTGTAGAGCAAAATCAAATAATGGAAGTAAATATTTGAGTATTAGTACAAAGCAGGAAATGGAAACAAACCTTCGCTATTGAGTCCTTCTCCAGGTGAGCTCTAGAACCACAAGAAATAGCCATCTGGTTCTGCACAGGAATACAGAGTAAAGAGATTATTTAAACTAACATTTTCTGAATCAGTGGAAACTTGTGCTGAGAACTGTATAACAAAAACCTTCAAAGCAGTATACTCTGCTGCTTCCTGTAGTTGTACATTTTCTACTGCTAGATTCTGAGGCTAAAGTCAGTCTTTCCTACAGTTAACAGATAGTCTAAAGTTAATTACTTTTTTGCATAGAGTGCGTACAAATTGCTGCAATTTTTCAGGTCTTGTTTAGCTTACATTGTTCCTCAAGAGTATGCATACAGTAAATGTGTTAAACAGCACAGATAAACATACAGCGTTCCCAGGCACCTAATGTCATAATGCATTTTTTCCTTAAATATTGCACCGTGGAAGGGATAACAGAATTGCTGCACTGATGTACCTTCAAACAAATAAAATGCCATAGTATCAGTCAAAGATATAATCTTAAAATAAATCAAAAGACATGACAAACAAATAAAATGCCATAGTATGAGCCAAAAATATAATCTTAAACTAAAACCAAAGACACAGTCAACACAAAAGGTTCCCCGAATCACAGAATCGCTACGGTTGGAAAAGACCTTTAAGATCAAGCCCAGCCATTATCTCACTCTACCAGGGGCCGCTACTACACCACACCCTTGAGCACCAAAGGTTTAACATTATTCTCACGCTACTACTTCTCACACGAAATCTTTCAAATCTCCTGTATTCGAGCGTGCGGGGCTGATGCCGGAGGAGCAGCAGCTGCTGCCGCCTTGGCCGGGGAGCCGGTCGGGGAAACACCGCCTCCCGGTGGCTCCCGCACTTGTGGTCCCTCCGCATCGGCGCATCCCCCGCAGCACACGTTTCTCTTCTGGCACCTCGGGAAACTAACTACAGGTACCTCAATCATCTGCATACAAGCAGTAAAAAAACCTCAGTTCTTTCAAGTCAAGCACCCGAAGGAGTATGACTCTGTAGGGAGGAGCTCTTGTTCCACGGGTTTTTGAATTTTTGTTTACAACAAAAGTTCTTCCAAACGCTGTGAATTAAATTAACGACTCTGAGAAAAGAGAACCTCTGAAAAAATAGGGTGAAATGAAGATGCATCCTTAAAGGTACATAGGATGACATCAGATAAAAAGAAAATTCAAAACAATTAACAAAGAAAAAATTGTTTTTTAACTGAGTAGGCAACACATGGTATTTATACAGAGTAGAGTAACTTCAAAGGAATAATGGTGAACAGAACATTATGTACAACATTGGAATAGGCACATCGAAGGCAAAGAAGGTAGGAACTGTGGAAGCTGCGTCCTCACAGCCCTTGCAGCTTTTAAGCTTACGTCCAGCTCTTCAGACTTACCCCTAGATCTTCAGCTAGATCTCAAAACACTCAAGTTGAAGAAAACGAAAAAGATCTATCTGCATGCATATGTACTGAACTAAAACCAGGAGAATTTATACTCACAGGCCACGGCTGAAGGTTTTTTAGACCTTCTTCTACTTTTTCAATATCTGCAAATTTTGTCGCTCCATCTGCATCCGCCATAAGAATTTTTTTTCCCCGAGAAATAAAGACACCCTGCAATCAAAAGAGTCAATAAAAATCAACACCTTTGAAATCAGTAAGCTAGCTGCAAGACAATCCAAAAACCTGATGTAGTAACTAGAACAGTGGCATCTCAAAGATTTAACACAACAGGTGAATCTTACTATTCCGCTACTAACAACAATTTATCACTTATAGTGTAATAACACCTAGAGACTTCACGCACATCCCACAGCAACAGACGAGGCTTGAACACAAAAGGCTAACAATCCCTCTCAGAGAAGCTTGCAGACTAACAGCTTTACAACCCAAAATCCCAAAAGACAAGAAGTTGCTACGGTCGCCTACACAGGGGAGCACAAAGAAGCAGTGGCCACTGCACCGGTAGCTTTTCTTTGTCATCTGAGCTATGGAAAGGAGGATGCAGTGCTACTTCTTCCTAACACAGTTTGAAGATAATTCAAGAGATAAATCAGTTTTGAGAAGTAAGTCTTAAGTCACAGTATCACTGCAAAACATTTGTGCTGCACAGGTGTCTCAGCTTGTTTTGCCATGTTCTTGGTCAGGCATCTTTTGACATCTTTTTTAATAGGTCCAGAGAGGACCTATTAGGAGTAGGTCTGCCAAAAGTACAGTCATAACCAAGCACGTGTGATTTTGGAAAAACCTGTCCAGGAGATAGTAGTATATACGTTCAATTTACACTCTGCGGTGCAAAAATACATCTACACGGGGAATCGTTCTCCTTCTCTTGGAATAACTTCAAACTTATATCCATTATAAAAGTTCCATACATTCTAATTTAATGTTCTCTCCATTTGCTACAGTTAGTCATGTTTCATAATAAAAAATATATTGACATATTAAAGATAGAGCTTAAAATACAAATAAAGACAGTCAGTGATAACTCATGAATGATGGCATCCTTTTTCATAAAAGTAAAGTGCCATTCATCTTAGGAAAAAATGTTCTTTCTAAACATGTAACAGCTATTCTGTTTTTGAATATGATTTTCTGACAATATCTATGTGAAAATTAATGTGTGAAAGCATAAATTGTGCTGGTTCTACTACCGAGCGCAGGCAATAGCAGTGGGCATCAGTAAACACAAATTTTGCTGGATGAGAGTTCATTCATGAGGTGTTTCTAAAACCACAACTATGACTTGTAAATCAATGTTTGCAAACTTAGTTTATTTTCTATACAAAAGCTTTAGTTTAATCTGTAAGGAGTTGTGAGGGGGTTTTCTAAGTGAAATTAGCTGAAATATGAAATTCAAGTCTAACTTTTTTTTTGGTTTGAATTTTCATATAAAAAATGTCTTTGTTATTGGTCTTCCTGGCAATAAAATACAGTTTCCGAGATCTAAAATAAAGCTTATCTTGAAAAGAGTTTTTGCTTTAATTTATAGAACCTGTACTCAGTTTTCTGTTTATCATTTTGTTAATGTATTGAATTCAAAATGTCAATCAGCACAGCTCTATCTTCTGCAGACGTGGGCACAAGTAGTTCAGACAGAGAAGGAGATGAAAGTATCAATTACCATCCTGACTGCTCCTCCTTTCCCTCGATTTTTTACCAAAGAAAGCACTCGTACTTTGTCGCTTCCATATTTCTTGCAGTACTTCATTGCAACCTGATAGACACAGAAAAAACAAGCATAAAACAAGAACAGAAATCAAGGTAAAAGTTTGTATTTCCTCACCCTCTTAAAAAAAAAAATTAATAGCACAGAGCTATAACCACATCAGTCGGCACAAATACATTGCCAGTGATTTGCTGGAGTCTGTTTGGAAAACAAAAACCAGTTCAGTCAACACAAAAAGACTGAAGAAGACAGTCATGTTCAATAAGAACAGGATATTCCCCCAAGCAATTCTAAAACTAATTTACTCAAGTTCAGAAAACTCAATACTAATGTCATTTATTTCATACTATTACAGACTTTTTATACCAACACCAATAGCTAATCAAAGAAAAATCATTTTCTATTACTGCTACCTATTTCTCACTTGTCTTACTGCTATCGCTGGTTTTAAAAATTCACAGGGATCTATAATCCCATTCCTACTGCAGGGATGTGCACATTTTGTTCCATGCTGTGGGGAAGAGAAAGCATGAATTCTGTCCTGTGATTTTTTCCTAAAGGTTGCCTTAAGTCCTTGTAAGTCCAGAGGCCTGTGGCCGTAGTGTGACCAGTTAAAAATGATTCTAGAGGGAATGCAAACCAAACAGAAAAAATGTATAAGCAATCCTTAACGGACAAGCTTAAGGGAAGTAAATATAAAACCAGCATTCACTTTAGCAGCGAACAAACATCTTCCAAGTAGTAGTAGTAAAGAAAACCCTCAAGTTGGCCAGCCTTCCTTACCAGTGACATACATCGAAGCTGAAGTAGAAGAATGTAGAACTATTTTGAAAATACTACTACTGGCATGGGAATTTTGAAATGAACAATGCCATGAAGGGTGTGGGAAAGAGCTACACAACATGTCAGCTGCTCTGTCAATCACGGTATAAATCAGCTATTTTAAGTCTTTTTAGCTTCCTCAAGTTCACATTCACGTGACTATGCACATGTAAAATATTTCCTAAGAAATTTCTTGAAATTAGGATTAGGATTTTTAGGATCTCAGCTACAGGAAAATGGCTTTCACAGTCGTCAATCAAGAATACTAGGATTTGGAAAAGGATTATATGTATGTGCCATCCACAATACATACAGGGCAATGACAGAAAGCATGGAAAATCAGGAATTTTAATTGTCAGCTACTTCGAGTACCAAGTTATAAATGCAAAACATTGTCGTATTCCACAAATGCAACACAAAAATCCATACCTCTGATTACTTGGTAAGACACTTGTTCTTCTTACCTTTGTAGTTTGATCTTTACTGCCATCATCAACCACTATGACTTCATAAGTGAATGAAGGATCTCGTTTCTTGAAAATAAAACCAGAAATAATGCATTTCATCCTTTGCATTTTCATCCTAATGCATTTCTTAAGTAGGTAGGAGGTCTTTCAAACATCAGCATTCTTTTCTCCCTAGTAGCAATTAACTCATTCATGGTTGCCAACAGACATCAATATAATGTAGTAAACTTGTTAAAGATGACATAATTAAAGAATCTTGCTTTATTTGATGTGTGTTCCATTACACTGGCTTGTCACAGTTTTCCTCAGCTACCACCCAGAACTGAAAAATCAATTCAGTTGTAAAAGATGAAAGCTCAGAGCAACACCACTATCAGAAACAGTTGAACAAAAAAAACCCCAATGGGCTTCTTACCCAGAGGACAAATCCTAATGAAGAAAAGATGCTTAAGAAACTTGGAACAAACCAGGATTTAGCTTAGCAAGCTAAATGTACGTATGGCCATGATCTTCAAGGTCCCTTCCAACTGAAGACATTCTATGATTCTATGATTAATCTTTAATCTGTCTTGGATGAATATCATGCATACAAAGATTTTTCATCAAACTGTGGTATTTGAAATTTTTACGTAACTTAAAATACTTTTCAGAATTCAATCTGAAAATAACTGATAAGAGACAGATGCATTACTTTTGAGTTGCTAAATAATAATGTTTTAACTTACACTAAAATAACGAAGTGAATAGATCACTGTTTTATTATGAATAATACATAAAAATTAATGATTTTTGAATGCAAAATGAAAATACCTGTCTTTTTTCTAGGTAATCCAAAGCTTCATCCATCATAAGAGGTACTAGAGAAAAGGTGGAGGAGGTCAGGTTAGTAGATTGTAACAGGCAAAGCACCAAAAGCACTAAAAAGCACCTGCACAAGTCAGCTGAAACAACCACAAAGCAAAGCTGAGCAAACTTCCTCTTTCATACAACACAACCTTCAGGAAACATGCTTTGCACCTGCAACTCTACGTCCTGCCCTGTCTGAATACAAAAAGAAAACTGGAGAAAATTACACATGAGAGGATAAAAACATTTCTGAAGAAACAACTTTCCATTCTGAAATATGGAACTCTCTACAGAATATTAAAGGAAGAAAAAAAAAAAATCATTCTTCATGACTGACCCTGCAAACTAGAACTGACTTTTGTCTTTTTAAGCAAGCTGACAGAGAAGGCAACAAGAAGGCAACTTCCTAACACTAGTAAGTTACATGCCTCCTCTTACTAAGTTGAGCTTCAGCTCAACTGATGCTTCAGCCAATGAACAGGTACTACTTTTGCAGCTGATTTATCTGTAGGTTAGAAAGACATTCAAGCTTATGGTTGTCTTAGCAGTGTATGTTCCTAAGCACATCTCAGGTGATTATTTGATCTCCAAGGAGAGGGACAACTAACTGCAAAATCACATGAAACACATTAAGACCTCACTTACTGAAAACGTACATGAGAAACCAGGACTGAGGAATGCACTGGATTTGAGAAAAGACCAGGCCTACCTCGCATCCAGGTACACTTTGTCAACACCTCTCCTAACAGAATCCCAGAGAGCTCAATATTTTCACTCACCAGGAAAAGGAATGACAATGTGTGGTACCACGTCAACCCCGCGGACAGCCTCAGAGTTTGATTATTTCTACTGCGTCTGAAAGCCTTCGCTTATCAGTATCAGGTACTCATATACATGGGCAAGTCAAACACGAACCAGTGAGATCATCTTTTTTTCTACTTGTCTGAAGCTTCTGCTGTTGTTTACAGAGTGGGAAGGTCGCAAATTTTAAAAGTCTTCTTCTACTTCTTGCCTTACAGCATTTACAGGGGCAATGAGCAGCTGTTCTGCTGGACTTGATTAAAATAAAGAGGATTCTTACAAGTGCACCATGCTATTTTTAGCAGCAGAAACCAAGTTACACAGTGTCTTAATTTTGAAATTCAATGTACTTGGACTGTTTCTGAAAACTATGTCCAAAATCAGACACATAATCTGGCTTGCCAGAATCTACTGCTAACATAAACTGACCTCTGCAATATTAGAGTAATAAGAGACAGATTTTCTTCTTTTTCTCAAAACAAGAAAAATCTTACACCGGTCTTCCTCATTGTAAGAAGGCACTACAACAGAGAGTTCCTTTGTAGGGGGATCATGTATACTTGGTACAGATTCTTTCCTGCCTTCAGCATTTACGAAGAATTTCTCTTCCTCATATCGATGAAGGGTTGGCATTTTTCTGGCAGTTACATGAGCAATCGTACAAATCTGTGATGAGAAAGAAATGAGAAAAATCAGTGAGCATTCTATTAAAGGTTTACCTAGCTGCTGAATGCGCTACAAGGGGCACATAACAAGAAGGGTCAATGGTGCAGTACTTCATCCACTGACCAAATCACACAGGACCAAAACCTTCTCATGTCATTTAAATACTCCATTCCACCTACTCGGACTACTGCCCATATTGTTGGCTTGTTGCTGTTTTCAACTGCAAAGCTTGTAGATGCCTCCAAAGTTGTGGTCCAAGCCCTAGTGCCCCTTCCCCAAGTAATCTACCACACAAGCTGGTGCTACCTCTGATCCAGCACAGAGCCACTGAAAGCAAAGGCACTACTCATGAGCAGGCAGTCATATGTCCTTGCAAAACTCAGGCTCTGACCACGTCTAAGGACTGCTATAATAAATCTCTAGAACTTGAGCTTTGGAGTATTTCTACTAAAGAACACTATATATGCAGTACTGTAGATGGGCAGCAGAACTTCCCTTTCCAGGTGTCGAACTTCTCAACCTGGCAGGTTTATTTCAGTCACTCAGGATCGCACAGGGCTCCCGCGTGGTTACCGTGAAAAAGCACTACCGGGACATTTTACAAGATACACTGAAAGGATGAAATGCTCCAGTGTATTAGCCTGTTTGCAACGCTTCACCCTACACCTTGCGAAAACACACTCCCTGCATAAAACCAGGCAGGAGCACAGCCCCGCCAGCCGCTGCAGCAACCGAACCAGCCAGCCAGGAAGCCCGGACCAGCCCNCCCTCCGGCGGCAGGGCCCAGCTGCTGCTGCCACCGCTCTATGGCCGCCGCCGCCAGTCGGCCGGTAAAGGCTTCCGGCCGGCGGGGTCACGGGGCGACAGCACATCCGGGACGGCAGCGGCGCCGCCATGGCGACGGCTTTCAAGTAAGTGACGAGCCCGGCGGCCGCCGTTCCCTCCGCTTGCACAGCGGTGTCCCGCCCGATCCTCGTCCCCTGTGGCGGACTCAGGGCACGCTGCTGAAGGCCGAGGCAGTGCCGCTCCGGCGCCGCGGGGACCGTAGGGGCCTTTTCTGCGTTACTGCCGCAGGCCCGCGCCATCCCTGGCAGCGTGCGCATGGAGGGGAGCGGGCTCCAGTGCGGTCTTTTGAACTCATCACTTTCTTTACGGTGCACTTTCTCGCCGCCGTGTGACCGGCACGGTAGAGCCGGCAGCCTCCCGGTTTGCGGTAGGCGCCGGCTGGGCAGGAGCATCTCTCCTATGAAGACAGGCTGAGAGAGTTGGGGTTATTCAGTCTGGAGAAGAGAAGGCTCCGAGGAGACCTTCTTGTGGCCTTCCAGTATCTGAAGGGGACCTACAGCAAAGCTGGTGAGGGACGTTTTAGGATGTCGGGTAGTGATAGGACAAGGGGGAATTGATTCAAACTAGAGGAGGGTAGATTTGGATTGGATGTTAGGAAGTTCTTCACCATGAGGGTGGTGAGACACTGGAACAGGTTGCCCAGAGAGGTGGTGGAAGCCCCATCCCTGGAAGTTTTTAAGGCCAGGTTAGATGGGGCTCTGGGCAACCTGGTCTAGTGGGAGGCGTCCCTGCCCGTGGCAGAGATGTTGGTACTTGGTGATCTTCAAGGTCCCTCCAACCCTGATGATTCTGAGCTAACCCTGCCTTACCAGTCTTGGGTGGGTGTCAAGGGCTTCCTGTGGAGCTTTCTGGCAGACACCTAAGCACAGGACTCCTCAAGAACATGGTGCTGGGCAGCTAGGGTGTCAGCTCCACTCGATGTGGGCAAGCAAAGGCACATCCAGTGGGGAGCTGCCAACTTTCTGAGGGACTGGAGCCCCAAGGTGTACGAGTTGGGGCTGAGCGCGCTGAGTTGGGTCTATCTAAAAAGTCATTGCCAGGTGCAGAGATCGGTAAGGCCTTGAGCTGCCTCATGGGATGGAGTGTGGAGGAGGTAGAATATGTGTTGAATTGTGTGAGTATGAGTTGAAATGTGATTCTCAATAGATACCTAGGAGGGGATCATAGTAAAGGGTGGTCAACCAGGGAGGCTGTGTATCTCTGTCCTCAGAGATGGTCAGTGCAGTTGAACATGGTCCTGTGTGATATGTATCTGTACTCCACATCTGGAGCACTGTGCCCTGTTCTGGGCTCCCTGGTTCAAAAAGGACAGGGAACTGCTGGAGAGGGTACAGCGAAGGGCTACAAAGGTGATTAGGGGGCTAGATCATCTCTCTTATGAGGAAAGGCTGAGGGACTTGGGCTTTTTTAGTCTTGAGAAGATTGAGGGGGCGGATCTTATCAATGCTTGTAAATACTTAAAGAGTGGGTGTGAGGAGGATGGGACCAGTCCCTTTTCAGTAGTGCCGAGTGACAGGACAAGAGGTAATGGGCACAAACTTGTACATAGGAAGTTCCATCTAAGCACGAGGAGGAGCTTTACTCTGAAGGTGATAGCACTGGAACAAGCAGCCCAGAGAGGTGGTGGAGTCTCTGTCTCTGGAGACATTCAAAACCTGTCTGAACATGTTGCTGTACGACCTTCTCTAGGTGAACCTAACTTGTCAGGGAGTTTGGACTAGATGATGTCCAGAGGTCCCTTCCAGCCTATATTATTCTGTGATTCTGTGATCTGCTCTGTGTGGACCTCGTTTGAATAAGGGATTGGTCCCATCACCCTCCAGAAGCCGCTCCAACCTGAACTTTCCCATGGTTCCTGGGGTATTAGAAGTGGAGGAGGGCAGCCTTCTCTGCCAGAGGGAAGAGTTACAGGCAGAGTAAGTTTAATGAAGCCTTACAAGGAGCTTGGAACAGTAGGGAATTCCTGTTCCTTTCAGAATCATGGAATGGTTTGGGTTGGAAGTGACCTTCAAAGATCACCTAGTCCAAACTCCCTGCCATGGGCAGGGACATCTTTTGCTTGATCAGGTGGCTCAAAGCCCCGTCTAACCTGACCTTGAATGCTTCCAATGATGGGGCATCTACAGCTTCTCTGAGCAACCCGTTCCTGTGTTCTTGCTTTTCCCAGACTGACGGCTTAAATGCGTGAGACAAGGTTTAGCATGAATTGGGAAAGAACGGGCTGTTAGTTGGGGTTAAAAAACCTTAGTACAGGACCAACATACGGGGAACCATCAGGGATTAATTCACGCTCTCCATCGTGAGTTTTGTGATACCTCTGTGTGTTGGTTTGCTTTTGGAAAACTTGCCTCTTTTTATTTTTTCTTCTTCTTTTCCCAGAAGTGCTTATTTTAACAAAACTGAGAATGTTTTTTTCAAATATTAAGAGCCCTTTTATGAGTTGTTGGTTTTTTTTTTTTTTACTTTTTATGTTGTCTGCTTAAAAAAGTAATATACAAATGCCATTAGTAATCTAGAATTAGTGATAAGTGTTATTTCTCCCCTGAAGCACTGCATGAAGCGTATTTCTTGATTTTGTATTTCCTTAAAGATTTTAAGAAAAACGGTAACATTCTGAGACTTCAAAATTATTTTTAACCATTTTGCAGATCTGAATGCAGTCCTTAAACTAACAGATACTTCAGACTGTAATAAAATGAGCCTTTCTGCATTTCTTCAAAAACATTCTACAACCTTGTCTCAGTAAACGCTCTGTTTGAATTAAAACTGATAGTCAAGATTACTGAGGTGAAAGCTGGTAGTTTCTGTTACATGTATGTGCAGGCAGGTTCCTTGTAAGGAAGAAGTTATTTTAGAAGTGAATGTAGGAAAATATCTTTTTCTTAGATCAGTTTGGAGTCTCCTCATCTTTCTGTAACCGTAGCGTTAAGCAGCTTTGCCAGCCTTTTTGATTCTCAGATTGTTTGTTGTAGGTTTGTGCTTGCTTATATTTTTTGCTGTCTCTTACCCGCTTGGGAGCTTGCATGTGAACTTCTCTTCCTATTTGTTTTAGAACGGTGGAACCATTGGAATATTACAGAAGATTTTTGGTGAGTAAAATACAATATACCTGTCCGAATTGCTTCTCACCAATTTTTTTCTTGCTTGCTTCTGCTTTTCTGTCTGGAAACCTGAAGCTAACGGAGCAGGGTAATAATTCAGATCTAACCTAGTGGTGAAGTGATGTAATTTCTAATTTAAGGTTCAGTTATTGTACGGCTTCTGTACAGACTGATGGTATTTGAACACTGGGGTTTTTAGGGAGTGGTGTTTTGTGTTTTTTTTTCCTTTAGTTCACTCTAATTTTAAGAGCTCCACTGGGAGGGGATGGGGGAGGGGAGTTGCCTGCCAAATCTATAAACAATACAGACAGGTAGAAACTCTCATTTTAAGGTATCATTGAGTATTCATTCTTGGATGATGTTCTGAATCTAGCTTCTAGTACTTACTTACCCTTGAGACGATCGATCTATTGTTATATTTATTTTCTAAATAAATTACAATAAATTAAAAATACAGCCTTTTTTTTTGTGAGCCTGCAGCCACAAACTGTGTATCAGTTGATGAAAAAAACTGGCTGGAATGTGATCGAGTTTTCCCTAGCATTTTTGTATCTGCATATTTCCACTAAAAAGAAGAGAATACTATTTTATATGAGCTTGTATAGCATAAATATCGGTGAGTTGTTTCATAAAATATGTTTTCTGATTTGAACTTTGTAATTTCTGTTTAGAAAGAGAACTGTCGACCCGATGGAAGGGAGTTAGGTGAATTCCGGGCAACCACTGTCAACATTGGCAAGTACTTATTTGGAATAATCATAATGGGGGAAGTATTATTAATCTGAGATTATAAAAGTTAGTGACCCTAACGACTTGCTAATCAATTTTCTTGGTGCTAGCATTTTGAAACAAAGAAGAGGAAGGATTTTTATTTATAGTTTCAACAAGCATTGAGGAGAATGCCTGGTACAGTAATATATTTGAACATTGTTATTCAGTTCTGCTCCTGGGCTGATATCACAGCACAATTTGGATGGTGATGAAAGCTTGTCTGTTTCTAAGATCAGCAGTGTATGTTATAGATCCTGAAGGCAGTGTCTAGACATATACTGACTGGTGCAAAATTGATGCCCTAACTTCTTGAAAGAGACAGTGACTCCTGGCTTCTGCTTTGTTCTAAGTTTAATGAGCAGCTGTCTCCATCAGAGGCAAGATGAGCTCTTCTGCAGTGAGCAGCAGCACCTCCTCACACCTCATAATTTCTAAAAGTAAAATACAGATTACTGTACCACCACGGAATAGTTGCTGATTATTGGTCAGACTTGGCCCTTCGGGTCTCTTCCATTGTACAACGCTGCCTTCCATCAGGTGCTGTAAGTCGGCCAGAGAGGGAGAGGGCTTAGAGTAGCCATCTGTGATTTCTGGTTTAAAATGTATACCTGGGATCAGTGGTGTCCAGTCGTGTTCAACATCTTCATTAATGGTCTGGATGATGGAACATGGTGTACCCTCAGCAAGTTTGCAAATGACAACAAACTGGTAAGAGTGGCTGATATGCCAGAGGGTCATGCTGCCAGCCAGATGGGCCTCAACAGTCTGGAGAAATGGGCAGACAGAAACCTCATGAAATTCAACAGGGAGAAGTACAAAGTCCTGCACCTGGGGAGGAACAACCCCAGGCACCAGTATATGCTGGGGACAGCCCAACTGGAAAGCAACTGGGCAGAAAGTGACCAGGGGGTCCTGTTGGACACCAGATTGAACATGAGCCAGCAGTGTGCCCTTGCTGCAGAGATGGTCAGTGTTATCCTGGGCTGCATTAGGCAAAGTACTGCCATCTGGTCGAGGGAGATTGTCTTTCCCCTCTGCTCAGCACTGGTGAGGCCTCTCTGGGAGTGCTGTGTTCAGTTCTGGGCTCCTCAGTACGAGAGACCTGGCCATACTGGAGAAAGTCCAACAAAGAGCCATTAAGATGATCTCTCCTGTGAGAAAAACCTGTGAGAACTGGGACTGTTAAGCCTGTAGAAGAGAAGCCTGAGGGGTATATCTCATCAATGTATATAAATACCTCAAGGGAGGATGTAAAGAAGACAGAGCCAGACTCTCCAGTGGAGCCCACTGACAGGACACGAGGCAGTGGGCACAAACTGAAACACAGGAGGTTGCCTGTGAACATCTGGAAACACTTTTTTTTACTGTGAGGATGACCGAGAACTGGAATAGGTTGCCCAGAGAAGTTGTGAAGTTTCCATCCTTGGAGGTGTTCAGAAGTTGTCTGGACAGTCCTAGGGAACTGGCTCTAGCTGGGCCTCCTTAACAGGTGACCTCCAGAGGTCCCTTCCAGCTTCAACCATTCTGTGTAATTCTGTGTGATTGACTCTTTAATACAGAGCTTCTGTTCCCACCCTGGACTCATGGAGACTTTGCTTAGCCTGTGATTAGTATAAAATGATGGGATGTAAACACTTTGTGAAGGTGAATGTCAATTAAGGCCCTTTGAACAGAAAAATAGATTTTATTAAGCAGCACTTTCTCTCTTCAGGTTCAATTACAACTGCAGATGGCTCTGCCCTGGTGAAGTTAGGAAATACTACGGTGATTTGTGGAGTTAAAGCGGTATGGTTGGTTCTTCTTTGAACTTAGCTGTTAGCTGAACGTGTGCGTTCGTGTTCAGAATGAGTGTCCTGCAGAGTTCCAGTAATATGCTAGTCAGACACCATTACGGTCTTTCACTCGAGTTACTTTCAGACCTGAAAGTTAATAATAATAGAGAATTTAATTGTCTAATCCTACCTGTGTAGTCGGAGAACATGTGTTTTTGTGGTGTGTATGGGGAAAGATATATACAAAAATAAAGTCTCTGTTATTTCTAGATAAAAGCTCTTTAATAGAAGAGTTACCAATGCACTTATTGAGCAATATTCAGTAGTTAATTGGCTGGACTCTTAAATGCCTTGTAGCCTCAACTTTACTGCTGGCCTGCCATGAACTATGAGTCAAATTTCTGCACCTCCCTGTACTGAGTTCTCCCATTGGAAAAATACAAACAGGGGTGGTATTAAAAATGGCTTTTGTAAATCTCATTGTAACGATGACTGGAAAGAAAATGACTGACTGTGTACAGAATAGCTGGAAAATCTGTTTGTACAAAATTCATAACTTTGTTTTGTTCTTTTTTTTTTTGTTTTTCCAGGAACTTGCTGCGCCCACAGTAGACTCTGCTGATAAGGGATATATTGGTAAGCTTTTCTGTGTGGACCTTACTCAGGTCTTGCATTGTTTCTGCTAAAAGGTTGTAATGATGGGACAGATTGTGTGTGTTGTGAACACTTTTTAAAAGCATGTATTTGGGTAAAACTGTACTGCTTCCCTTAAAACCAGTTTCCAAATTGATATACAGGCGGGGGAGCTTCAGAAATTTCAGAATTCCCTCTGCTCTGCTTGTGAGTTTTCCATGTGAAGTTTCTTCCTTACTGCTGATTTCAGGCCAGGGTGAAAACAAACCTGCAGCAGGGGGAAGTGTGTACGTTAAGAGGGAGAGGGTAGTTCATCTATAAGAGATCGCAATGTGCAAAGGCAGATTTTCTTTTGCCTTGGAAGTCCTAGTAGACAAAAAATTTAATGCTGTGAAATAAAACCTACTTATTTCTTGGAGAACTGTAGAAGTCCCAGGAGTACATCCTGACTCCTGCTTTTAGTTTCTTTTGAAATAAAATTATTCTGTGGGACTGAGAGCTTAGACTAAACCCCCTTTTTCTATGGGATCTCCAAAGTATGTTGTTTTCAGTGAACTTGATTATACTTAGGGTTTATGTTTATACTTAGGGTTTAGGGTTTATGCATGTTTTTGCTTCAAGTCTAAAGCATCGGGTTTTAATGGTTGATGAAAAGCAGATAGCATACCAGTGAAGTCAGGCAGTAGGGTGAAAACGCTGTTGTTTCTTGATCTACTTAAGAATGCTTAACACTTAAACAAGTGTAGGGTCATGCTATTCATAGCAGTATTAGAAACAGAAAATGGTAGTTAGGAGTATGTGCTTCTCCATGGAATACACAGCTTCTGACTACAGAGTACTACAAGTTCTTTAACACAAACTCATGCATATCTATTATTTTTTTTTTGAGGGGAGAAACAGAAAGGCTTGATTGAAAATTATTGATCTTGCCTTTCATTTGAAGTACATAAAATGCTATAAAGATTGTTTATTGTTTTATTACTATTTTTAATATCCCAGTTGCCTGCTTTCTTTAGTTTATGACTAGTGATTCTTGCTACCTAGTTCCAAATGTAGAACTGCCATCCCTCTGTTCAACAAAGTTTCGCTCTGGCCCACCTGGCGAAGAGGCCCAAGCAGCAAGCCAGTTCATTGCAGATGTGATTGAAAAGTAAGAACCATCTCAGCGCATTTAAACCACCACCAACCCTGCAAGACATTTTTCTATTACCTGGTTTACACTCTCATTTTATTTTAGTTCACAGATGATAGCGAAAGAAGATCTGTGTATTGCAAATGGCAAGGTAAGTTGTACCGCAAAACGAAGAGGGACATACCGACCAGATCAGTGTTGAGATGTTAAAGAAGGTATTTGTGGTTATAGGTTTTGTTGATGGTTTTTGGGTTTTTAGTCTTCATAGCTTGGTTTACATCAATTGTAAAAACTGTATGATAGAAATAAGTGTCTTTGTTCATACAGCCAGCATTTTCTTAGATACTGCACCATTGGCTACCTGCTGTAATATCTCACATGTGCAAACTTCTTTTGATAGCTTGCTTGGGTGTTGTATTGTGATATCATATGTCTGGACTATGATGGAAACATTTTGGATGCCAGTACCTTTGCTCTGTTAGCAGCATTAAAAAATGGTAAGTCCTCTCTAGAGCAAGAGACACACTGTGATTAGCGTTGCTTGGCGAAATGTGTTAGTTTTGAATCATGATGAGTAAGTAACTGGTTCCACAGTTCCTTGAGACTGCTTTTTTCCCTGTCATTTGAATATTAATTACTAAAATGCAAATGCAAAGTGAAAATGATGGTATGGATGCCATAGATGTGTAACGCCTGGGGAGTAGCATCTTTTTGTATGAGTATTATCATTCTTTTGTAAGACTAAGAGCTGTTCTGCCACGTGTTCTTCCGTGTCAGAGATCTGAATCTTTCAGCACTGGTTATAAACAACTTTAACCTCTAGATCAGGATCTGACTTTGTTAACGTATTTTGTGTAGGCAGAGTAAGTTGTCAGGGGCTTTGCTGCTTTGTCACCACAGAATACTCCTAGCTTAATGCATTATAGTATGAAAAAAACTGTTTTCGTGCGTGCAACATATGGATTGATTATTCACAGGTACATGGGTTACAGCTGCATGTAGGAGGCAGTTTAAAGGGAAGCTTACAGCAAGGCCTCCTTTTCTAACTGAATTGCTTGCCTTTGGATTCCTGTTGCTGCTTTGCTCTTGATTTCCCTGTCTTCCAACACTGTATGGGTTGTCAGAGCAACAGGTATCTGAAGATCAGATTGCACAGGTCTATAAAATTCAGGAGATGAGACTATATTTCTCGGTTTTATATGTCCAGTATGTTTTTTGCGGCAAAAATACTTTTTGTTAAATATCACTCTAAAGTATTGTAATTGTATGGCATTTTGGAAGGAGAAAGTTCTTTCGTATAAGGCAGAATGTTACCTTGAGGCGAAAAATGAAATACTTCCTTGACCGAGTAGTTCTAAGCTAAACACTTTCCTTGAATTCAAGAACTGGTTTTGTACAGAACACCCATAATGTAGCCAAAACTCTATATTCTGATTGATTTTCAGTGGCTTAAAAGAACAGTTTAAATATTTCAGTAGTCTTGGACATCTCTAGGCCTACTAAAACCAGCGATGTTTAATATTACCCTACTGTCATTTTTTTCCATCTCTTCAGTACAGTTGCCATCGGTTACTATAAATGAAGAAACTGGTTTATCCGAAGTTAATTTAAAACAGAAGAATCCTTTGAATATCAGAAAACATCCAATCGCCACATCGTTTGCTATATTTGATGAGTAAGTTGGTAACTGTTTTGTACTTGTGAAAACAACTGTGTCTGTAGAAGTAAAAGGGGACAGTGCCAGTGACATGTCCAAACTTCCGATGCACCTGCTGGTGAAGCACGTGCAGCCTTGAGTGGTGATCTCAAATCTGTGGCCTCTCTTGTTGAACTGACCTGTAGTTCCGTGGTATCCGTGAGTATGCAGAACAAAACAAAGTGTGACTTAAAGCAGTCACAAATCTGTGACTTAAAGCAGAACTGGTTCCCCACATAAAAGGTACGCTTAAAAGTATGGGAATAGGTATCGTTTTATGTTTCCGCAATAGCTTTGAGATGAAAGATCCATGCAATCAATGTTTTAGAAGCCTATGTAAATAACTGATGTGAAAGATAGTAGGTTTTGAGCAGCTTATACCAAGGATTTAGTCAACAGAGGAAGTAAGAAGTAATGGTCCAGTTAGAGCAACAGAACCTCTGAGTAACTGAAAACATAATTACTCACAATGAAGTATGACCAGCACTCTTTATGTAGGTAAAGAATGTTTATGTAGGTAAACAATTTGATGATGAGGATTCAAAATAATCACATCTGATAAGTTGACTTGTCACCTGAAATTGTTTACTGGCTCTTCATTAGTCCAAGTACGTTAAGTATGTGTTCTGCTGCTGTTTATAAGAAATCCAGTTATTTATGATGGTGTCCATTTGAAAAGTAGAAAATGACAAATAAGATGATTCTGACTGTGTTATGAATCCCATATAAGATTTAGGTATACTCACATACAGCAGGGGTTTCTGGCACGTTAACCTACATTCACAAAGATTAACAGGCCTCTAAATTCAAGTATGAGACAGAGTGGGGAAAGTACTAAAGTCAAATATTGACCAAGTGATTACCAAAATGAACCAAAGCAGAAACTTTATCACTGCTTTTTAGAGTGCTTCCGTTAATGGCTTTAATACCAGTCCTTGTGGGTCTGAAGTTGGATGTGGACTAAAAGTGGTAAGAGTTTGGATACCATCCAAATCACACATACTTACCAATAGATGAAAACGTTGCCTTTGGAAGAAAGCTTTCTGTGACAGTCTGTTGGGCTTTGTTTCCTTCACTGAAACAGACTGTTCTATCAAAGAAGTTACTCGTCTCCCTTTAGCTCCTGAAACTAAGTATTGAGGGGTATGTGTGTGTGCCTCTTGTGTGTGGTGGTTTGTTTTGGTGGGTTTTTTTTGTTTGGTTTGTTGTTTTGTTTTTTTTTAATTCTGGTTTATTAGTTTTTCTACAGGTGTTGACATAAGTCTCTAAGTAATATGCTATCCTAGAATATTAGGGTTGGAAGGGACCTCTAGAGATCATCTAGTCCAATCCCCCTGCCAGAGCAGGATCACTCAGAGCAGGCCACACAGGAACGCATCCAGGCAGGTTTTGAAAGTCTCCAGAGAAGGAGACTCCACAACCTCTCTGGGCAGCCTGTTCCAGGGCTCTGTCACACTCACAGTAAAGAAGTTTCTCCTCATGTCGAGATGAAACTTATGTTCTAGCTTATACTTGTTATTCTTTGTACTATTACTGGGCACCACCAAAAAGAGTCTGTTCCCTTCCTCTTGACATCCACCCCTCAGATATTTATAGATATTAATAAGATCCCCTCTCAGCCTTCTCTTCTCAAGAGGCATTCTGTGGCTTCCAGAGACATTTTTCTTCTGTGTCGAAGCTCTCCTTGAGTAAATAAAACTTGCAGGTTGCCGGTTAATGTGGCCATCATTGGCAAGGACCAGTGGTGCAGCGCACAGTGCCGTGCCACAGCTGGCTCCTGTGGAGTCAGCCTGTACCTAAGTAATTCTGGTGCATCGAGCTCTCCGTGTGGGCCAGGTCCCCATGTGAGGCAAAGGGCTGATGCTGAACAGTGCACATGGGTAGAATGAATAAAGTGGTATTTTTGAGTAGAGTAACTAAGGATTTAGGTTTTCATTGCACTACTGTTATTAAATGGCAATCTGAAACTACTGAAGTTTTTAATTACCCAGAAAACCTTTAATTAAGCATGACAGGAGTTCAAATTGACAAAATGTTACCCTTCCATCTAGTTTGTGTAACCAGCTCCTCTGGCCCTGCTACTGATTTCCCCTCCAAACTTGTCATAAACGTTACTCAGTACAGGTGTACTCCAGCTGCTAGACTTTGATTACATCAATGCCAAATTTTAGTTTCCCAGTGCAAACTGAGGCTTCATAAAAACTTCAGCTAAAGTCTTTCCTGTCATAATACCTGCACTTCAGCCAAATGTTTGTAATGGTAGTGATTTTTTTTTTGTTTTTTTTTGTTTTTATTCTCCCTCCCTGCCCAATAAAAAGTGAGGTGTGAACTGTGGTGGTTCGGCTTTTTAAAAGTTTTTCTCATTGTGCAGAGTTGGCTTGTAGTATAGCTCCTCCTTTCCTTTCCTGTATTTTGAACTTATTAAATAGTTCAAAAATGATGTGCATCGTGTGATGTTTATTTTGTCTGCCTTAAGGAAATCCATTTTTGAACTATACCCAGTCTGAGTGGTGTTTAGAGTTCTCTGACAAGAAACTGGGAACTAATTTGATGAATTTACCATGGGGAAGCAGTTTTGCATTAAGGCCTGGTAGACAGCAATGCAGCCTAAAAGCAATGCCCCTGTCTTTGCATAACTATGAAATGACAGTGTGCTGCAAAGGGCATTTCCTGCAATACACGGGTGTCACACAGCTGTGAAACTAATAGTAGCCCATAAAGCTGTATTTTCAACAGCTAGTATTTTAAAATACACATGCACTTGAATATGTTGACTCTCCTGCACTTTTTTTTCTTGGTGCATTATGGTAAGAAAACAGAGAAGCCTGAGTGAGAAAATCACCTAAAAGTACTTTGTAAGACTGCAGGAAAAATTAATAAGTTGTGTATTTTACAATAATGTCACTATACATTGTTCCATTAACACATCTGTGTATGTTTTTCTTTCACAAGCACGTTACTTATTGTTGATCCAACTGCTGAAGAAGAAGACTTAGCAACTGGAACAGTAACTATTGTCACTGATGATGAAGGCAAACTATGCTCTGTCCACAAACCAGGTACTTCCAAGTTTATTAGAGAGGAACCCATGATGATTATCTTTTCTTGCCCTAGATGTTACGTACCAGCTTTGTAAAATGTGGGTGCTTTATTGATGATAACAGACTGTCTGTTTGAGTACTTAATAAATGACTTGCTCTTGAAATTAGTTTTCAAAAACACAGTGTGACTGAAGTTCAAAAAGAAGTCACAGCTTAACCTGCATCTACCAAGAGACAGTATTTGAGCCTGTCTCCTGTTATACCTCTGGTTTGTTTCTGTTTTCTTCGCCTAAGACTAGAGTTGGGGAAACTGGGCTTTCACCAGCAGGTGAAAGTTGTTGATCATGAGCATGACTGTATTACTTAATACTCTCATGTGGAAAACACATTTAAGCTACATAACTGAATTATAGAGAGAAAATCAAATTGTTTCTCTCTGATTTTCAGGTGGAAGTCCTCTTACAGGAGCTAAGCTTCAGGACTGTATCACCAGATCAATTACAAGACACAAAGAAGTAAAGAAGCTGATAGACAAAGTGATAAAAAGTATAAAGCCCAAGTGAACAAAAGGAGAGATATTTTCAAAAAATGGATTTGTAAAAATTGTATTTGTTACAGTGTTCACAAACCTTTTATACTAAATAAACAAATACCAATACTACATTTACAAAATTCATCTTTTCTAAAATGTTTTCTTCCACCCTTATACTATGTACAATGCTGCCAAGTGGTAAAAAATACAAGATAAAACATTCTGTTAAAAAATTAAGTGACTTAAGGACACCAGACCCTCCTTCCTTTATAGATGAAATCTAAGTTCTGTAGGGTTGGCTTCCAAAACCAGTTCATTTATTTCAGTGTAACATCAAAAGTTCGTTTTCCCACCAGTACTATAAAACATGGAGTTGACTTTAAGCTTTTTCCTTTTTAATCTAAAAAAACAAAAAAATCCTCTCTGAATCAAATTTTTATTTGGGATGGAAATAAAAAAAAAGGCAAGTCTCAGAATTTTGGAGGGGCTGGTGTGCCTCTTTTCCTTTTACTTTTTGAGTGGCTGCCTGAATGGTGTTGACGACGCAGGTGAGCTGCTTGTGCTGCTGCTGCCGCCATAGCCATTGGATGCTGCAAGAATCGCAACTGCTGCCGTGAAGGAGAAGGGGGAGAAAAAGCCTGTTAGTGTTGATTCTAAAGCCGTGTTTCATGTCAGGAAGAATGAGAGGAAGGTTGGGGTGGGGAAAAGAAAAAACAAGAGAGGAAGCACCAGGGTTGACAAACAGAATACGCCATGTACAGGGGCAATGAATACAGTCAAGCAGCACCAGTGGCACAGAAGCCTGCTGAGGGCATAGCTAATATTTTACACTTGTAGCTGGACAGCTTTGTTTCTTTGCCCTTTCTCTCAGTTGCAGTAACTGCAGTAACTCAGCAACTTCAGTGAGTGTTTAGGTAACGTAGTGCATTTTTAATATCATACCTTTTCAGTGTATGCGTTGTATGTATTCTCTGTATGTACCACAAAGAGGAGACTGTGCTAAAAAATACCAAAATACTTTCATTCATCTGAAAGGCAGACTGCTAAAGGAATGCTTTGCCAGAGCTGATGCTTCCATGTAGTAGTGCTAGATTTGTAGCAGGGCTACATGGGAATTACAGGTGTTTATGTTCATGCTATTTTGAAATCCCCTGGCACCTGGCAGAGTTTATTTAGATATGTGCCACAAGCACTCCTTGAATGTTAGCAAAAGGGGAAGGTGGATGGCTTAAGTGAATAAAAATAAATTCAGTGCTCCAAGCTGAGAGAACCATGGAATTTAAATTATCATGAGATAGTTTGCCAAATTATCTTTTTTTTTTTTCATTTGCAAGATCATAAAGAGTATTAAAAAGTATTTTTTAAAAAAAAAACCTCAAAGGGGCAAGATACTTGGTTTTGGAGCTGAGAATTGTGGTTTTTTATTTTTTTAATTTTTTTTTTAAACACAGTCAGAGTGAAGTTGCTGGATTACTTGTATCTGTTGCTGCTGCTGCTGCAAGGCTTGTTGCTGTTGTAAGGCAGAAGAGAGCTGGAGTCTCTGCTGAGGGAGGCTTTGCCCGGGTCCATTCATGGCAGAGCAAAGCTGAGACAACACTAAGAAAGGAGACGGGGAAAGCAGGCAGGTCAAAGAGGTCAGGTCAAGTTTGTCAGGGAAGGGAGACAGGAATAGTGTAGCAGAAAAGGGGAATCAACAGAATTAGTTTCAGAGTCAAATTAGAAACAGCGCAGAATAAAGTATACATGATACACATACTCTGTTAGAAGATAATTAGATTATGAAGTGCTTGTGGAGAACACAAACAAGGTTTCTTGTACTGGATGTTAAGCACACAGTTAAACATTCCTCAATGAAGTCTGGCATGGAAGTTCTCTGTATTTTTGTATCAGATGTGACTTATTTTCATGTGTTACTATCAATTTACCACACTTAACTGCCAAACAAAGCAGAAAAGCACATCTTTTGAAAGTCTGGTACTTCTTGTACAATCCATGCACTGATAATAAATAGTAAATTGTTCTGATCTCATGTAATACTTCTTTAAGACCAAACTTCATTTCAGTATGAAATTTCTCAACACACACACTTCACTACAAAAGGAGGCTCAGCAAGCACATACCTGTGGCTTGAGGTTGCATAAAATTCCCTACTCCAGTCAGGTTAATTACAGCTGCTTGTTGGGCAGATAATGCCTGATCTTGATTGGATGGACCTTGGTCAGACCCCTAGCAAAAATGAAAAGCTTGATCCTTATTACCAAACTTCGGTATCAATGAATAAGTAAATAAAGCCAGCGTGAAGGCAAACTTTTAAATTTGTTTTTAAATGGCACTTCAATTCTACGTCTTCCAGCGCGTGTAGATACAGGCTATAATGCAGGCACTATCAAAGTAGAACGAACAGATGTTGAATGTCCCAAAACAGCTCTGTTTCAGCAGAAATGGTATTATGCCTGTTATCCAGCAGTAGTCCCATGTAGTTCTCAACTTTCCTGCAGTCAGCAGAGACTACTACAGTTTATGGTTGTAATTTTATGACAGTTCCCTGTCCCACTCCCAACCCCGTCTTCAGGTGACACCTGAAACCATCCACCCTTTGAAAAGGTCCTAATCAATCAAAACGTGAAAAGTCCGAAATTTCCATTCCCATCTTCCTATTGTGCCACACGCTTCTTAATTTCATAAAAAATACAAACCCTGCTTTTAAAATTTTATTTTCAGAAGAGAGTACTCACAGTAATCTAGTGGAGTCTGATCTAATCTCTATTGCCATCAAAGGGTACTGAATTATCACCTCTTCTAGAACTCAAATTATGCATTGGTTCATAGAGTAGGGAAAAAAAAAAGTATTGCATAGGCAATTCAAGCAAGCTGCATGGCTTATTGGTTAGAAAGAAAACCAACAAAACACAACACCCAAACTTTTGATCTGGTGCATTTCTAGGAGTTGCAATGCTTCTTTAGAAAAACCATATGAAATACTAAGATCTAGGTAAACCTGACAAAAAGATAGTGGTCGAAGATGTCATCCTCTCAATGAAGACGACTAAGAAGGACTTAGAAAGTCACAGGGCTTTTTCCCAAATATTGGTTCTAAGTATGAAACAAGAATGTGCAGAAAATTGTTGGTCTTTTTGGGCTTAGGTGTTTTCCACTATGCACTTAGATTACAGCAGTGTGAGCATAGGCATTCCTGTTCTTGGTGAAAGCTAACGAATCCAGTACTGCTTACAGCTCACTTTGTCTAACAATCCTACCCTTACTTTAGACTGTGTGGTAAGAGAAATTCCTTAGGGCAAGTTAGCCAATACAGAGATTGATTTCCTCCAGAAGACCTTTCTGCCACAAGAAGGTCTAGGCTTACATCAGCCTTTTTGTAAATGCCCTTGAAGTTACCTCAAAACCAAAACCCAATAGTATGATCTTCCATGACTTCTTAAGTAATTCATCTAGTAAGTGAAATTCTGAGAACAAATCTGGAAGTTTGCCATTAAACTGTCTCACGTTCCAGAACAAGGCCTGTAACACAGGAGACTGTGCACCATAAAAACATTAGGAAGAGGCATCTTATTTATGAACAAACTGAGTATCCAGTAAGGACTATTTGGTAAACAGAAGTCTTGCATGTCTGGGAAACCCAAACACAAAGAATACAAAACCAGAGCAGCTAGTTTTCCCAAATTGCTGCATTAGTGCTGGTAAAGATTTTTAGGCACAGGTAGAACCGACGACTCAAAATTTGTCACTTCAGAACAGACAGTTTGGTCTCTGTCAAGATCTTCAACTTCTTCAGTGATCAAAGCCTTTAACACTAATTACAAGCAGCAGTAGAGCAAGTGTCTTAAGATGACAGCTTTAAGGCCAACTGATACGTTCTCTGGTTCAAAGAGAACGATTGTGTTGAACTACAGCAGTGAGGATCGTGAGCCAACTCACAGCAGCGTTAAGTAAGAAGTTTTAGTTACTCTGTAAGCAACCGTGATGCTGCTTTTTCTCTGTTCCTCTGGTGTATCTGCTAGTTAGGATAAACAGGACAAGGCTATGCTGATTTTACACCTCTCCGAGCGGGCTGGCTTTCTTCATACTGGAGTTAGACAAGGCTTAGCCAGCTGTTTTGTTATAGCTCTTCTCTAGAGGATATAAATAAGGGAGTATAACCCAGCTCCAGTTGTGGCAACTATGCCACTGCAATCTTTGCAGTTTGAGAAGGTTTTCGAGGAAGACTTTCTCCCGCTTCTGCTTCAGATCTGTTGGGTAAAGACTCATTTACTTGTGGAAATGGGGAGAACAGGAGAAACTTCCATCCCTGCACCCTAGACTGAGGGCTGTTAGCACATGCCTGTTCTCCCTGCTGCTTAGGAGTACAGGTTGTAGGCTGTTGAGAATGCTGCTGTGGAGAAAACTGACAGCTGCTGCTGCTGCTGGAGCGGGTTAAAAATAGGTGAACCGCCCGGAAGCTGCTGAAGATTAAAACCAAAAGGCACAATTCAATCAAACTGCTGAGTTTCCCCACTCTCTTAGGAGGAACATGACACTGATAATGATGTACTCCTTGGAGGTTTGTTGTTTTTTGTTTTTTGTTTTTTTTTAAAATCCTTTAGAATTAATTCTGTTGTTTGTGAAAAACACTTATGCTCAGAAACCAAACCTGCATTATAGTGAGATATTTCCATAGGAAAATTCATTATTCTAATTAACATATTAGAGATTCTACTGGTACTGGAAATGTAAAAGCTAGTCTTCAAATGCACTGTGTATTATTTTCACTTTCAGAATATTTTACTAAATTTTAATAGGTGCTTCCAATCGACAGCTTGCAAGGCCTGATGCAGAAAAAAAATGTGAAGCAGACTTCATTCCCCTTTATTACCCCAGCTTTAATTGCACTGATTTCAGCCAAATTATTCTTGGCTCATATGTATCAATGGCAGAGGTAGCTTGATAGGATATACTTCAATGTGGAATCACAAACACATTTAATTTTGTAGAAGAGCTCTACTCTGGCATAATTGCCTCCTATGCCTGTCCATATTTCTGGATTGTGTACAGGAGTGGGTGGGAGAAAACGGTAAAGCTACGGCAGATCTTTTACTGGTATTAATTTTTTCGAAGCACGGTGCAACACTGGAGTTGCTATTCTGCACCTCTAACTCGCAGCCGACTTCAAGATTGGGAACTCCACCCGATTCCACAAAAGACTCCCTGCTTTGCTTTTAAATGGAGTTCTGACATAGCAAACAACTTTTGCTTATGTCTGTATTTGTAGGTATACTTAGTGGAAAGAAAACATTTACAGACCTTCTAAACTTCTTATCTACACAATCTTCTATTTCCATTACCAGAAACTCTCTAAAGCTACTACTGCACCTACCCGTGTAGGCTGAACTTGGCCTTTAGGCATTGTATGTGTAACCCCTTTCTACTGTCCTGGTTTGTATTTTTAAAATAATCATAACTTCAGCTTAAAGCATGATTTACAATAAAAGCTCAGGCAAATCCTGAAAATAGAAGACACTATTCTAGGATTAATCTCTCAAATTCAAGTGTAAGCTATATTAGATTATTACTAGAACTAGCTGCTGTGAGCTGGGAATATCATTTCCACCTGGGATCTTTATGGAAGTAGCTTTTTCTCTTATACGAAGCATTTTAAATAAGAAATTGAAATTTGCAGTAAATGGTTTGTGCCATCAACTGGCTTCAAAGATTTGCCAGGGGTAAGCAGCACTAAACACGTCTCTAAAGAAATATACGAAATTATCATTATTACTGTGTCCAAGTATATCAATTACCTGTAGAAGATTTAAGGGCCGAAGATTTGATGCATTTTTCAAACCAAAGGGGCTGCCTGTTAAAGAAAACATCTTTTTATTAGTAGGAAGTCTTAATTATGTATGTGTACTGCAATTAATACACCTTTCCACTGGGATTCTTTCTAAACATTTGGAAGCTGGAAAACCAGCCAGTGTAAATTTTATACTTAGTACAAGGTGGCACTTCGTGTAATGCTGATAAATTTGTAATTATCCAGATTCAACGTTAGAGAGCTGACTAAACAGAAAGAAATTTGTATTGCTACTTAAGACTGCCCCCCGTAACCTATAACCTGTTAATGCATTTACCCAAAGGTGAATGTGAAGAATATCGCAGAGGTTATTCTTCAGTCATTCTTCTGGCTTTCTGGCTAAAACAGTCTTACTGTTCGTACAGTAAATCCAGAACTGTCCAAGGGCTAAATGAAGTAACAGGCTCTCAGTTTCTCAATCATTAACAGAAAACAAGTCCACTCAAAATCTTAGCAACCGCCCACCTCCCCAAGAGCTTCTGGCAAGACGCTATCTGACTGCTAGAGCTTTTGGCATTATTCCACACGGCACTCTTCAAAGCTATGCTAAAAAAAGCGTACATGTAGAAAGCTATGAGGTGGGCATAGAACTGATACAAACGCTCCAGTAAAACAGCAGCTGTCAAACAGAATCCTCAGAAATCTTGCACGGACCTAGCTCAGCTCATTACTCTCATCTGTTAATGTGGGTGACAGCATAGCATGTAAAGATCTGTGACACCAAACTCGGAAAGTTGACAGTGCTCAAAAAGACAGAATTAGAATTAAAAGTGATCCTAGTGAATTGAAGAAAGAGTCCAAAAATCAGTAACATTGAATTAAAAAAAAAAAAAAAAAAAAAGAAATGAACAAGTACAAAGTTGTAACTAGATTTGTGTCTCTGCAAGGAGAAAGAACACGAGAAGTTACAGTAAGTCACAAACATACCTGAATCATCCATATCACAAACTACAGAACACACAAAGGAACCTCTTCACACAGTTTACATTTATAAAACTCACTGTCACAAAGATGCTGCAGATTCCAAATAAATAAATGGGCTCAAAGACCAAATAGATCGATCCACAGACTAAAAATCTAGCATGGGATATTAAGCACAAAGATCCATGTCTCAGTCTTCAGCTGAGAAAGTCTCAAAGCCGTAGATTGCCAGAAGAGGTACAGCTGCATACAAGGGATGTTTCACTTCACACTTTTATCTCATCTTAAACTCACTCCTAAGTATCCTTTAATGGCAACTGTCAGAGACAGAATATAAACTGGATGGATTCTTGGCCTAAATAACCGGTAAAGGCATTCTTATGTTCATGTAATGCTGTTGCAAAAAATACAGATAAAAAACAAGCAGACCTCATTTAAGGAAATGTTAACAGGAATGTTGTGAAAGAGATGAGATGCATTTATTCTGCTGTGCTCCACAGTGGTAAGTCAGCCAAGCTCAGGCTTGTGTCCAGTTTTGGTTATCACATTTTAAGAAGGATGTAAGCAAATTGGACAGTCTAGAAGAGAGTGACAGGATTATGAAAGGCTTGAAAAATACAACCTATCAGAAAGAGAAGACAAATGTGGGACATGACAGCATGTTTGATACTTAGAAGTTAAAGAGAAAGGGTGAGTGACTGTTTTTCCATGTCTGCAAAGAACAGGAGAAAAAAAAATAATTTAATTCACGATTAAGGAGATGTACTGTAGTTGGAAGGAAACATTTTGTACAAATAATGACCTACTCCAAACAGCTACTGAGGAAGATGGAGTCTTTAGTGAAGGTATTTAAAAACAGTTTAGATAAACATTGATTCAGTATGGTTTAGACACTAAGCTGTTGGGGTTTTTTTATGTTCATGAAAAAATAAATTCTTAATTTAAAATCCTGCTTTAATGAATATTGAGGCATACAAATTTATATTGCCATATTTGAAGGCAATATGGAACTAATTAACTGTCCTACTAGAATAAAACAATACCAGTCACAGAATAAAATGCCCTGCGCCCATTTATAAAGTGAGGCCTCTAAGTTCAGTAATACCTTTTTTTTCTGGCAGTCATCATTATCAGTTGCATCTGAATTCAGAGTTTCTCTCAAACTTCCTACTGAGCATGCCAAACAATCCAGATTTAGAGTATGCTTCCTCACAAAAATCAATCTCAAACATAGCCTACACTTTGAAGGCAAAAATACGTATGTTGATCCCAAGCTCCAGTCATCAAACCTCTTCACACAAATGCTACTTCTGTCCAGTGTTCTCACAATATGTTTTCATACTGATCCTCTCTGAAGGGTGGCTTTTCAACTTAATTCACACTAACCTGCTTGAGAGGCAGACTGCATTGCAGCGGGCAGCGCACTTGGTACCAGACCTCCTGATGGTAAAATGCCACTCAGATTTATACCTGCAGGGGCTATGGCACCAGTGTTGCACCCCAACATAGGGTTTGAACCACTGTAGAAGAGGAAAGACAACACATCAAACCCAAGTGGTACAAGTAAAATGCGAGTAACTAAATTCTTGCCCTCTGTCTCAAGACAAGTAAATCAATTGTTTGCTATCAAGGAGATTATGGATCGAGCATCAAAGCAGCTTAAAGAATCATTATGCCTAGGGCATAATAAATATGTAAATCCATATTCTTGGCATACACAGTTGGCTTTTTCCTTCGGTATAATCTATGAAAAATAAGATAGTAGTGGTTCTTTTATTTTAGAAATACAGAGAGAGATCAACAGTCTTCAAAATGGTTGCACTATCATAACAAAAAGTTAAGGAACAGGTTTGTGTTTTCTTTTTGCACTATAATAGAAGGATCTAAGTAATCAACAGTGATGAACTGCTGAACACCTCGGATGAGTAACTCAAGTGCCTGATACTTGCCTTGAAGCACACTGCCTTACACTGACCACCTTACATTGATCACAGAATTTCATTTAGTCTAAAAAGCAGTTCACTTTATACCATACAATTTATTCTTGACAGCAGCATTTACTATTTTTCTAAACCATAAAGTGAGGTTTAAGGATCAAAGAATGTTTAACCTCAATGTTTGATTAAATCGTTAGAAAACAGATTTGTTTTTTATTGTGTTTTACATAAACTTTAATATCAAATCTCTTTCCACTTCTCGTTTAGAACAGTCTGCATATGACATTCCACCTCCTCTCTGATTAATAAGAAAAGTTTTCAAACGTTAAGAGCACCGTTTAAATTGAGGTTAAGCCTTACGAAATTAAACTATATCCATCTAAAAAGCTGGAAACAATAAAAGTCTTAAAAGACCTTTTCTATATTCTGATAGTAGGTGCTTTATTTGAGAAATACAAATAGTTTCTAGTGGCATTTTATAATTACAAAATGAATGATCTATTTGTATTGCAGATCCTGAAAAATATCTATCTTAATGGATGCTGGATGCTCCCCACCCAACTGCCCCCACCAATCAACCCACCCAGGGCAAATTATGAAACCATCATAACAAAAAAACCAAAACTTACCACACAGAGCCCACTACATTGATGAAGTTAAGTCCTGCAGGGTTTGCCATGACCTGGGTGGAGGTTGTTCCTGTAGTAACGGATGTTACCATGGTGGAAAGAGGAATGGTCATTACAGGCAGTGCCTGGCTCAGAGACATTTGCTGCTGAGCAAACGGGGTTAACAAAGTGGGCTGAGGGGTGAAGCCTGAATCTTGGGGAGTAGGGGTGGCAGAAGGGGTAATAGGAGTTGAGTTCTGAGCATCAGAAGGGTGTGGGGTCGATGAAGGGGTGTTGGTTGGTGTAGGAGTAGATGGTTTAGGAGTTCCAGACCCTGCTCATTGAGAAAAATAGAAAGTGCTAGTTTGTTATAAAAGGCCAGTCCTTTTTCGTATAATAAGGTTAATGGAGTCTTATGTAGCACTGACAATTTGTTCTGTTGTTTTAGACAGCAAGTGTTAATTTCTACACGACACGAGTGTTGCAGCACGCACTCATAGTTAAGGATGCAGTATAATCACACAGAAAACCCATTCTCCATGCTTAATTCCTTAAGGCATACACCGATTTGTATCCTCCTTCAAGTACTTCATTAATTTATCGTACATTAAGTCATAACTCCATTCAGAAATAAAATAAAACAATTTCTTAGTGACTATTTTAACCTAATTAATGTTTCTGTCCTAAAATGTTAAACATACAGTCTCTATATGCACAATAGCATTGTGTTAAAAACGTATCATGGAAAACAACAGATTCAACAAAGAACACGTACTATTTCAGTAATCACGGGGTTGATCTAAAGTTCATCAGATAGCTAAACTCCCATTTGTCCAATTTTGATCAAATTAAAATTAAGTTTTAATATTTAAGAACCAGAGGACAATACTGCATCTTTAGAAGTTACTGTGTAATTTCTTCTGCTTAAGTGTAGCATGTATAGCTCTATCTGTTGTGGATGCAGTAAGCACGGTTTATCAAGAGCAAAACAAAACAAAAATCCCAAAAAGCTGGAGCTGGGTTGGTTTTGGTTTGGGGTATTTTTGGTCTTTGGTTTGTTTGGCCTTTTTTTTTAGCTTTCATGTCCTGCAGAAAGAAAGGTATGAATGTGAATGTCCAGCTGTTGTGACCAGAGCCTTAAAGTAACAACCGCGTGCAGCAGATTTATACAACTCATAGCACTAGTATAAAACCAGAGTAAATACGTTAGAAGAAGATTTTTATACGTTTCCTTTTTTTCTTTGTGCAAAACAAGAAGGCAGAAAAGTTACACCTTTTGAGCTACCCAGATTTCAAATTATTTAATGCAAAAAGCATATTATAATACTGTGCAGGGTACTGGAATGTGCAGTATACAATTACTCATAAAAAAACTGAAAAACTTCAGCTATGATTTCTCTTTGTACAAATCTGTTCACAAAATGTAAGTGTGTATGAGACGCATACATATTTAAAAAAATGTTTATGATCTATAGCTATGATTACAATGATCCTGTCAAAGCTAACAAAAATACTTAAACTAGGATGCCACTTGTTGAAATTTACATTTTAACACCTGAGAATATGGTGCTATCATCATCAGTTTCACCACCACACTTGCAATCAGCAATGATTTGTAAAACAGTGTAGGAGTGTTTTAAAAAAATCACTTTATCGTTTATTGTATCACCACCTTGTGACTGATCAAATTATATACATACATAAAGATACAACTGCACCAGCTCCTGTAACATTTAAAAAACCAGATGCTTAAATTATGTAAAGGCAAACTGATCTAACATATTGTTTTCACACTGGATGAAAAAAAAATAAAATAAAAAAAAAAATCTACACTTAGGAATTTTATCTCATCACATCATCTACCGGCCTTTCATAAATGAGGAGATCATACTAATTGCATAAAATGTATTAAAACGTATACACAGAGGGTGCATACATATATACAGAAAAAACGAACACAGTTACAATAAACATAAAATACATACAGTGAACAAGAGACCTGCCTAAAGCTGCACAACTTATACAATTTAGGGTACACTGTACACTTAAGTTGCATCATTCCACAGGTTAAGAAGTTTATCTCAGGAAGCATTTATGCAAAAGCCTAAGATTTAATGGAGAATTTAGGTCGTGACTCACTTTGTGAAGAGCTGGCAGGAGACATGGCAGCTGGAGAGAGCATGCTAACTTGATTAAGATCCATAGATTGTTTCCGAGAAAGACCAGGAGGCTTAGAAGAAGAAGGAGGAGGAGTTGGGGATTTTAGGTGACCACTTGACTGTTGTGGACTAAAAATATTACCTGAAAAAGCAGAATTAAAATACATTGTTCTGTAAGTATATGTTAACTCAAATATTTGTTAGGATACAATTTTGTGAACAATGTAATCAGAAATAAAAAAAAAGATGCTCTTTTCACAGATAAGATACTGACTTTTTCTAAATTAAACCTTTACTAAAGAGATATCAAGTCATTTTACAACAGGCAGAATACATAAAAAGGAGACGTCCGAGTCAATGAATAATTACCTGAAGAGCTACATCCTGAACTTGAAGGTAATTTGATGGGAGGAGGTCGGTGTTTTACACCTTTCCCCAATACTGAAGACTGAACAGAGCCTGATATACTTTCTGGCTGCTAGGAGGAAAAAGAAATTAACACTACCAGAGCAATAATGTGAGCTTCCACACATTTGACAGAAAAGACAATTCAATGAATTTGTATTGGACTTCTCAAAATCATGACAAAAATCCTTTCAAACATTTCAGATTATTTACTTATTTTAAAAAACATAACCTATGACCAATTCTCTTGAGATAAAATGTTCACCATGAAAAAGCAGCTTGAAAGTTCTGGAAAAATTTAAACTGAGAAAAAAAAAAAAAAAGTAGTTTCACTTTTCTCCACAATTCTGAAATCCTTCTTAGCAATTTTCACAAATGTAAGAGTGACAGATGCACTTCAACTGAAAAGCTTCCTCAAAAAGTTAAATACTTCCATTCATACACTATCTGTATATATCTCTCATTTCCAACCAAGGTGGATTTAGAGAGCAGGATCACATTTCCTGATTCTGAAAACAGGAATTTAAATATATTTAGGAAATCCTGAACAGGCAGAAATCAATACACATTTTCCCAGTGACTTCAGTAGGATCAGAATTCACTAACTTTTAGAGGAAAGGTGCTCCTCTTTTGTTTGTTCTTATAACCTGCTTATCAGGTTGATTGAACATAAATCAGCTTTAGCTAATTAAGTCTGTAGTTCTCAGTCTCTCATGACAGATCCTAAATCCATAATTCCAATAGCTGACACCATCAAAAGGCTCAACAGTGAAACACACAGTTAGAGTTGATCTATTTTTACCTATAAAGCAGTATCCCATAAATGAAAGTAACATCTAAACAATCACGTAGTTCACAAAGTACTGGAACTAGAAAATGAGTCTGTCACTATGGTGAATAGAGTATGTCCATGCTGGAGTCTACATTAGGTGTGCCTGGGCTAACAAATCAGAGCATGAAGCATCGTGCAGAATCCACCTTTTTGGAGAGCTTTGCTTTCACTCATTCTCAGTGATGAGACACTCCCTCTACATGTTTCTAATTGCTTGCTTACAAAAAAGAATCTTTTAAGGAAAATTAAAATCTGCTCTCTTCATTCTGAAAATAAAGACTAATGCCCCAGTCAAAAGGGGACTAGATCATTAAATACAGTCACTTCAGTAACTTTGGTCTCGCTTAGGCAGCCAGACAAGATGACTTCCAGAAGTACCCTTCCACTCTAAGCTATTCTATGATTTTAATTTATATACACACACATGCATGCCTATGTCTGCATGTGTATACACACATACAGAAATATTCATAGTCCTTTCCACAACTGCTGGCCTCTGAGTGCTCTTCTGGCTGATACCAAGAACCACAGCAACACTGTTGCAGCTTAGAAGTAGTTATTTAGGGAAAGATGTAAATGAATTTTTAATCTGTTGAACTGTTTCCTTTGCTACTAGGTGAAGTCTGAATACAGCTCACCGATAAGACTAGTGTAGAAGGCAGTAAAACACCAGGAAATGCCAAGACACATGAGAATTTGGCAATGCAGGAATTTCTACTGGATACGTGCATGTAAACATATGCACTTTAAAGTTTTGAGGGTTTGTGTGTTTTTTTTTGGTTTTGAAACTTTCCTCTTCAAAGAGAAAATAATTTTAACAATTTCTAAAGGTAAAAGAACTTCAGCTACTACGCTGCTTTATGTTTACTGATTTGTAACATAAAACACGTAGTTGCATTCTACTACACTGCTCTGTGAAAGATTCATGAAAATGCTACAACAAAACCTTAGAGCTAATCATCATACACGCAAAAAAAAAAAAAAAAACATGGCTAAAAGACATTTGAATAGTGAAAAGAGAAGTGCGTTCCTCCAACTTTTCCAATACACTCACGTTGAATGATTGTGACAATAAA
>VWZK01007614.1:0-42776 GCA_013396935.1 Baryphthengus martii | reverse complement strand
CCTCATCACTCTCTACAACTACCTGAAAGGAGGATGTAGACAGGTGGGGGTCGGGCTCTTCTCCCAGGCAATTAGTGACAGGACAAGAGGGCATGGCCTGAAGCTGCACCAGGGGAGGTTTAGTTTGGATATTAGGAAGCACTTCCTCACAGAAAGGGTCATTAGGTGCTGGAATGGACTGCCCAGGGAGGTGGTGGAGTCGCCATCCCTGGAGGTGTTTAAGGAAAGATTGGATGTGGCACTTAGTGACATGGTCTAGCTAGGTGTTGTGGTGTTTGGGTCATAGGTTGGACGTAATGATTTTAGAGGTCTATTCCAGCCTCAACGATTCTGTGATTCTATGATTCTATATTGTGCTTACTATTAGATTTATAGTATTACTAAGGTCTTTTACAGGATCGCTGTCTACATTTCCAATGTAGCTCAAAGACTGAGAATACCCAGATATAGTTGTAGTTACTGTCCATCTCCAATATATCTGATTTAA
Organism: Baryphthengus martii; assembly: GCA_013396935.1. Taxonomy (NCBI): domain Eukaryota; kingdom Metazoa; phylum Chordata; class Aves; order Coraciiformes; family Momotidae; genus Baryphthengus; species Baryphthengus martii. The sequence continues at coordinate 42,289 of VWZK01007614.1, read as the reverse complement.
ATATATAAAATCCTATTACTGTTTCAAAATGATAAGGCAGTTTTTGTGAATTAAATAAATTATTATAGTAGCCTTAATGTACAAGTGCATTTGTAAATATCTATTCTTTAGGTATGAAGTATAAGATGAAAGAAATCCACAGGAATAATAAAAGGTAAGACGCCTATTGAATCACTGTTATGTCTGTGTTACTCCTTCCTTTCTTTTTTTTTTTATTTTTAGTTGTCATATGTATAATTTTAGATGCCACATTAAATGGTGTATTAATTATTATATTGTACTGGGAGATGGTGATTCAGGAGTCCTTGTTCTAAAATCTCACATCCTCCTTCTGAATTTTTGTTTCCAAAATGGCAACTAATCAATATATGGTTAATTAAATACATTTCTCAGCTACATTTGGAACTTTAAATAGAACTTCATCATGCAAAGCCAACCTATACATATTTCTTTTTTTTGTGTGTGTCCTTACATGGGACTTCCATACAAAATTCTGCAACATCAGTTACTCCTGGTGGACAAAGTCAATAGTGAAAGACAATGGTATATAGGCTCAGAAGCATTGAAAACAGAAAACTGTATATGAATATGTGTCATTCAAGTGTAACATTCCCTCTAAATCTTAGTATCTTTGTCATTGCTTTGCTCAATATATCTTCCAGGATGGAGCTAGGAATGGCTGGAGCAGATGGTGAACTTTTGTTTATAGAGTTTTGGCCTTTAAAGATCAAACAGGTCTCCTTGTGTACGGCTATCTGATCTCACTGGGCTCGTTACAGCCGAAGTGAATGAAAAAGTTTTCTGTCATTCTCCTGACATCTGTTCCTGCACCCACCGAATGCAGCAGTAGTCGTTTCATTCACTTTGTTAGCAGGTGGATCCAGTTCCTCTGATGCATAGAAAGCTAAGGGTGTTCCCAGTCATGCCATTTTGCACAACTTCATTCAGCTTCTGATCCCCAGTTACATTTCCCCTGCGAAAAAAGTTTACTTGATCTATCCTCTGCTCTCTTCATATAAACCAAATTTATCTGCAAGTTCTTTGTGTTTAAGAAGGCTTATGTGTAAATGAAAATTAAGGTACTAAACAGGCAATTGGATTTTTCTGGCATGCAATCTTCTAGTCTGTATCTACAAATGGTCACAGATGATTATGGTAACAAATATTCTAGACTCAATTAAAAGTAGTCTATTAAAAACATTTTTCTTGGTTATAGTTGTAATAATATATTTATGTGTATTATTTGAAGAAGTAGAAACTACTTACTGCTCATAATAGTTACATTTATTGTGGGAGTTCAGACTCCTAAGTATGAATATACTGGAAATACAAAGTACAGAAAATAGCACAAGGAAACACTGATTTTTTTTAACATCTACTGTTACAGTTGAAGAAAAACTGATTATAGGTCACAACAAAATCTATGATTCTGATCATCCAGCTATTCAACACAGACAGCTCCTGCTGAAGTCACAATGGGAGTTTTGTATCCTGAAAGACTACAAGATGATTCCTTTGAATTTGTCTTTATTTCTTAACATTTCTTTTGATGAGGTGATCCCACTGGCTCTAAGTGCCTTTATAACTTTCAACATATTCAAATTGCAAGTAGTAAGACACAGGAAATAAACAATCAGATGTTGTCTTACAGAAATTCCTCACATCTACACCATACATTACGTATGTCAGCCAAAAGATTACTTCTTCCTGTCATTTTTAATGCTGTCCACTAATTAACCTTTCATACAAGTAAATAGAATTCCATAAAGACTAACAAAGCTGATCTATGTCTATCTACCTTCAGGACTAAGAACTAACACTAAAGACTCCTCATAGAAACAAAAAGAGAAAAAAATCTCTTTCTGTCTTCCGACTCAGTAGATTGCTCAGTAGAATACCATCATTATTTGTAGCTACAGAGACATGCACGAAAAGATACTCGCTTAAAATGATCAGGTAAAAAACAGTACTTAAAGCTATTGAGGAATCATTATCAGTCAGAAACCAGTAAAGAACAGTGATACAATCGTCCTTCCTCTCAACAAACTTGAGGTACCTGCTACAGTGTCCACTCATTTTAGTTTCTGCAGAATAACAAGTTTTTCAATGAGCTGTACTGAAGCTGATATTGGGTTCAAAATTCAGTGGCAGAATTTTTCAGTTCTTTCTTCAGTGAGTACTATCATCAGCATAATGAAAAGCGGTTGTCTTGTCTCACCCTTTGATGTTTATGTTTAAATAATCTAGAAGATTGGAGTTGTGTTTTTGAACCACCTCAAGGAACTGCATCTTAGTTTCTCCTTTCCTAAGTCCAATGCCCAAGCATGGAATGAGGCATTTCGTGGAGCTTGTGGAAGGGATTGCCGTGACAAGACTTCGCAGAAGCCACGTGCCAAAATTGTATACAAAGTATTGGCACATCTGAAATGTTCACTAAAAGGATATTAGATGTTTAAGATGCCTAATAGTAACCGCAATAATTGTGCCACTTGTAGCAGGTACAGCCTCCCCCATAGACAAAACACATGGGCTGTGCTGAGCAGCTTGGAGCCTTGGGCCGGAGCAGTGTGAGGCCTCAGCCATTCAATTGCACCTTGTGGTGCTTAACTGGCGCCTCAGTGCTGGACCCCTTAGCAAACAGACTCGGGGTGTGCACTTTTCTGTGTTTTGCCCGGGCCTGTCCCTCAGCCAATGAGAATGACCACAGGGCACCTTCGACTAGGTTATAAATGGGGTCCTCCCTAAGACCCAGTTGAGTTGGTTCTTTGCAGAGCAGCAGGTTCTAGCAGTTGGACCCTCCCCTTGGACACACAGTCCAAGGATACTTCCACGGATTGAGACCACGGAAGGAGTCTCTGTGGATTGAGTGAGCCTCGCCCCCCACTTTGGGTGAGTGGTATCTTGGGCACCGTGGTGTGGGAGGTTTCCCCTTTTATGAGTGAGGCTTTGCCCGTTTTGGTTTGTCATTCCTTAAACTTAGGAATCAGTTGCGTAGTAGTTATTTCCCAACAGACATCCGAACCTGCGTTTAGTCAAAAGGAGTGCTGGCAACCCTGGTTGCAATAAACCCCATTTTTGGATAGCGGCTGCTGTTTGTTTTGTGGGTGCCTCTGTGACACCACTACTGGTACTTGCCTCTGTATTAACAACTTTATTTGAATCATAACACTAAGGTGGATAAAGTTAAACGATATTAATAATTAAGCTTGATTTCCTTTTATTAAATGTGTGTAAAAGTTTATCTTTACAGAATGTCATGAGTATAAATTAATTAGTACCTGTGAGAAGACTGGATATTGTTTTAAGTACCATTAATAACTCAAAAAATGTTTAATAGAATTCTCATTATTCTGAAATTTATCATAGTGTTTCAGTATTTTCTATCTTGAATCTCTCCTGCTTAAAATGGAATATTTTGTAAAAAAATTAACATTTTTCTTGAAATATTTTGTTATAAATTATTGTGACCAAACATTCTGTGATTGCATTCTATGCCATCTCATGGTAGCCCACAGGACTGAAAAGATGTAACTGATGCAAATCTGACATAAAATGCTAAATTCAGGTGGTTTGTTTCTGGTGGTTTTTTCATGAATGCAAAATCTCATTCTAATCAGTGAGAATTGTATTGAGATTCTAAAAATTATGGAGAGTACATTTATTCCACTATTGAACTACGCACTAGCCTCACAACATGCAGACAAGAAAAAAAGCAGGAATTGTTATTTTTCTAAATCACAGTTCATTCTCTGATATTCCTGTACTCTGGTAATGCAAGGAAATAAATTTCTTCCCTGACAACCATTCTGTACAAAAGGACATATGCAATGAAGTAAGTTGGGGGTCTACTGAGATTATTTTCCTCCTTCTTCTCATTGCCTGCTCATTTGGTCCAAAAAAGATGCATTGCAGTTTGAGCGTTTCCCACTCTCTTACATTATGTTCAGTTATTTGAACAGCCTATAGAGATTGAAGGTATCTTAAATCAGGTAGCTGTTTAATCTATGAGTCTTACAGCAGAAATATTAATTAATAAAATTATTGAAACTGACAGGAAAAAAAAGCCTATCATGTCAAAATCTATGATAATATTAGGGATAAAACTCCACTTCTTTTGGTAAATCAGTCTTTGGACATCTGAAAGGCACAGTGCACCTGTTGTTTGAGTTGTAGCTAGTCCATACGTAGTAGGATAATGATAGCAGTGCAAGCTGTAAGCTGTTGTCAATTTACTGCATCAACATCCATCACATAAAGTTATTAAGTATACATCTATTATTTGGTCTATTAGAAATAAAGTCATTGTAATAGAATCTTGTCATAAGATCAATAACTTAGAAAATAAATGCCTTGGCTTTACCTCAGTATTTACAGTATTTGGTGGCAAGAGACCATTATCTCTTGACAATATTCTATAGTGGTAACAATATCTCTTAATTCAAGATCAAGTACAGCATATGTCCTTTAGTTCTTATTTATAGATTTTTACATTAAAGTTACTATCTGAAAGCACAATGGAACACCATCTGTTTTAGTCCTTCTTTATTGCAAATCTTACTGGTCACACATTTGCATCAAATTGTTTCATGCTCCTGGCTTATATCTGCTGCACTGAAAATATAATACAAAACTAATGCAATAGCCTGTGTTTATTAAATGTATACCAAGCCTCCTGCTTGGCTTCAGCTGATATGTAGAATGGGTGTTGGAGTTAGTGACATGAGAAGTTCTTCGGATTTAACCAAGCATCTGTATAACTCCTCTGGCTGCTGAACTTTTCTCATTGATTTGCACTGATATAAATAAGAGAGTACTGCATATCTCTGAATATTTGTCATGGCCACAACTTGTAGATAAAGTCTAGATATTTTAGACAATTTTGATGGATTTCCTCCCGCCTTGGGCTTTTTTTTAGTTTTTAGAAACAACTACATATGCCCGTATTGGAAATTAAGAATGTGACTTACTATAAACTAAAGGGTGTTTGATTGTTTTTCTCACAATATCTTTTACCAGATGTCAACACTAACAGTAATTTTTGTTGGCTGCTGACAAAAAAAAGTGGTAAAGCCCTGTTGAATTTCTACATTGCTTGAGAAAAACTCCAGTGACTGATGAGTGCTTGCTTCGACTCTCTTCTGAAGAACAGATGATAGAAACTTCAGCAACATGACCAAAATCCAGCTCTTCTCACCAACATATTTCAGATTCTGGTTACACTGCTACCAACCTTAGAAGAAAGAAGAGACAGGACAAATTTCAAAGGTGGAAACAGGTTTTTGGCAATTTTTTTGACTATCAGGAAGACTCTTCCTTTCTCCTTTTTATGGCCTGGGAAAACTGAAAATAAATTCTGGAACTGCAGTATCCTACTTAGTATTCTAGATGATGTCTTATTCATATTTCAATGAATGTTTGGGTTTGGGTTGGTTAGTTGTTGTTTTTTTCATTACACTCACTCAGTCTTATTTTCCTTCAAAGTCTAGAAAACACTGATTTGTAAAGGAAGCAAGAGAAAAATGTACCTGTACATAAATATGTTTAAAAAGAAATAAAAAGAAAGTTTCTTCCTTAGAGAAGACCGTGACTTTTGCATATGCCAGTACTACTGAGCTGATTGAACCTATATGCAAAGAACACGGTTGTTAGGAAATGATACAAATTAACTATAGTTAAAAGTGTTTTGCGAAATACAGTTTACCATTTATAATATTTATAGGAAGATATTTGGAATTAAATATTTGGGTTTTTTGTCTTTGAAGAACACAAACACTTGCAAAGATATTATCTCTATATATGTTTGAATGTACAAGTACATACAGATATATATATCACCTGAGTAAAAAAAAATCAAAACCATCCTGAAGGGTATAAGTGAACTAAAAGAAAATTTAAAGAAAAGCCAGGGAATTGATATGACTAGAAGTACTTTGAACTCTAACTTTGTTGGAAATGCTATAATTTTCATAAAGTCCATATGACAACTGCATTTTAAGACAAGACATTATTTTCTTAGAGTTTTAGAAGTAGTATAAAAATGATCTTTTAGATCATCTCGGTTATTCAAATTCAGAATTGTTCCTAGGTATAATTCATGTCTATGGAATGGAACTCAATGGAAAATCTAAAATGAGCTAGTTATTAAATACACAGTATTTGTTTTATCTGCTCATCTCTGGTGATATTCTGTGAACATTCTCAGTCTGTTCACTTTCTTGCTGTCTTTCTTGCTCTACCTAACCTGCAGCAAAGGACTCTGAATAGGCATTCTAGGTATCCTTTCCTTTTGTCTTGCAAATACATAGTCAAAGAAAAAATTGTTCGTGTCTTTAGACTGTCATCTTAGAATGGCCATATGGATTTCCCTTCATAAATTATAATTTTCTTCTAAGATGAATAACTCATTCTTAGACACAAATGCTAGACCCCAAAATTATGAATCACTTACATGATTTTATTAACATTTCTGTATTTAAATCCATTTACTGTGACCAAAGTTGATAGAAATAAAAGAAAAAAATTAAACACAGTACTTAAATTAGTATTCATAAAGATTATGGACTACCTTATGAATCTTTAGCATGCATTGAAGTAATTGGTGCTGTGTTGACTCATGTTAATTAAGGATTTATTCACATGCTGAATAAAATTATGTGGCCACTGTTTCACTGGGCGTTGCAACAGATAGCTTTGTTTTCCCCTGGCTTTCAGTGTACATTAGTTTTATTTTATTGAATAAACCCTTGAGTAGGTTTGGACCTGTTCCTTGCAAGGTAACTGTCAAAATGTTTCAAATGTGTAAGTGAAGGGAAGATTATCAAATAGTATTGCAAAAAGTGTAATTTTTCATCTTTTTCATGAAGTACTCACAGAACAGAGAGGCTTGTGTTGTGTGGCTGTCTCCTTCTTTTTTTGTGATAGCCGTACTACAGACTTAAGACAAAATTACTCCCCCATTCTGTCAATAAAATTCATGAAAGTTTGCTCAGTTGCATCTAATGAAATGGCTAATGTCAGCAATGTGTATAGAAAATAAAAGGAATGACAGCAGAGCAACACATTATGACTGGGAGTGGTATTTACTGTGCCGAAATCATTTCTATATTGAGCCAAAAGAGCATTCCTTTGCTATTTATAAATTCAGTGAAAATAGTACAAGTCTTTTCAATTCAGAACAGTAAGGCATTCTCAAACTAGTATACACTTCAAGTATGTGCTTGCCACTAAATCTGAATAGAAAACTAGTTTGGATTGTTGTGGGTTTTTTTTCAACTGGAAGACACGTCTTTACCAATCAACAATAAAGTAAAATATTTCTGGCTTTTAGATATGAATACTAGAAGCGAAAACTGGTAGATAAGAGCTAGCTCTTGATAGCTCCCATTTCAACAACCAGTTTATTGAATTTTCAAGAGTTCAGTTATAATTAGGAACCTCTATGGGTAAATTTTTTAAAATCTGTCCACTTTTTATGATGTTATAATCAGACCTGAATCTACTTTTTTTTTTGTTATCATTTTTAGTTGCAGTGATAGAGAGACATGGAGAACCACATGTGTAGTCCCCAGGGCTTTTTTCTTTGCAGAGGATTCTACTGTACCCAGTAAGGTCACATCTGAAATTCAATAATCAGTTTTTAAGTAGTCTTTTTCCAAAATTTTCACTGACACCGGTTGGTATCTGTGTGCATGCTACCAACATAAAATATTAATGAAACAGATAAAAAATCATTCACGGTTATGAATACACTGCATAATGCAGCACTGTGTGGGAGATCCTCAAACCAGCTCTCAGCAAGCTTGAACCTCTATCTGAAGTGACATACTGCCAAGTAGGGAGATGCTAGCTCAGATCCTGAAGCAGCATTGAAGTGTCAGTCTTACACAGCATCATAAGAAATTATCTCAAAGGTAGGAGGAATTAGCTTGTTGCAGCTCTACTAAAATGACTATACTGATTACAGGTCTACAGCTAATTCTTTCTCTGGTCAATTGGGAAATCTCTACACCACTTGCAGTATAGACAGTCATAGGATTTACCCTGAGGCCAGAACACACCAGGGAAAAAAAAAAAAAATAAAAAAGTTGCAAAAATAATTCTATTTCAGAATCCAGCACAATTTATTAGCGATGTGGTAAAATAGTTAATATCACATGGTGGCAACGTATAAAGCTGCTAAAAAAACCACAATTACTTCATAACCTGCAGTTTTTGGTCTCTTGATAATGCTTAAGCTTAGAAGGAATAAACTAATCACATAATTGCTCTCACATTATACAGTTGTTCCCACATAAAGTAGTTGGCACTCAACTAACTAATCAGGTGTGATTAGAAATTCAGTATTTGTGAATCCTTAAAAAAATAAATCTTTCTATACATCTTAGGAAATGAAAGGCAATAAAACTGCAGCAAAGAAAATAACAACATTCAAGACAAGCAGCAAGTCTGAAAGTTAATGCTTAGATTCCAGGGTAGGGTGGTGTAAACAACGGATAGTTTTATAATTCAATGAATCTAAATGAAAGAAACTGTTCAGAAAAATTGAAATAGAAACATACTAGGAGGTTGACTATAAAGAAAGAGAACAAAATGCAAATATATACTTATATATATTAAAAATCACCTCCTACTCAGTATGAAATAACCTGTTTAGCTTTTTGGAATGCTGAACTTTTTTTGTTTGTTTGTTTTGGATCTTCTTTTCTCCAATGTAAATATATCTGAAAATGAAAAATAATTAAGGTAAATAAAAGCCCTGACATTTTTGTAAGGTAAATGAAATTGATTTCTACAGTCTTTGTCATAAAATTTTGGAAGTAAACTGTACCAGCATATTTTTAATTCCTGAACTCCAATACTTCCAATATTTTGCCTGAAATTATGAATTGAATTGTAATGAAGCATATCAATAGTTACCATCTCTAATTCATTCCACATAGCAAACTAAGGAGAATGTTAAGTTTCTTAATAGTGACACAAAGATCAAAACACTACTGACAATTCTAGTATCTATTCTACAGGTGTTAGTATATTAACACTTTGTGTCTCTGCCTTTTTGGTTTATTCCACATATTAGTCCACAGAAATTGTAGTCTCCATGTAGGAAAAAAAAACACAAAACAACAAAACCAGTTTTAGCAAAGCTTACTTGTGAATGAGAGACTGTGGAAGTTTACAATTGATTCCTCTCCCTGCAGTCCCTCAGAGCCACCATCTTCAGACGCCTTTTGGCCTTAAGGTTCCCTGGAAAGTATTGTAATGTGATTCATTTGAATTCATAGAGTCTTGTGCATAAGTTAACCAAGATTTATTAGAATGTACCAGTATTTCTAAAGAAGTACCGTTTCCCAGAAGTATGGATTTCAACTGTCACGGCTTTTAAATAAGTGCACGAGCCACACATTTTTTTTTAGTTTAAATATTTGTTTAAATTGTAACAAACTACCACCTTGTTTCAGAAGGAACGTATAAGCACTGCACCTTTAGGTACCTGCACATTAATTACTAATAACTATCCAGTGGATCTATGTTAAGATTCAATCAGCATCAAAGTATCAGCATCTTACTTATATGTTCCTAGGTATTTGTAAGCATTCCAAGATCCAGGAAATTCAGTCAAAAGAAAACCAACAACTAACAAAAGAAAATAAGAAATCCAGAGGTAAGATCTGAACTTCTATGACTTGTTTTTTGTTTTTTTTTACTGAGTATTATGCAAAAAAAAAATAAAAAAATTTCCCTGCTTAAGCCTCACAAAATCAAACTCTATTAAATTTATAAGCAAGTGTCTGTTTAGTTTTTTTTTTAAGAGGTGTTGAAAAGAAAAGGAAAAAGAAAAAAAAATCACGAAAATCTATGAAGGTTAAAATATAAATGATACAGTGCTGTATATAAACAGGAAAAAAAAAAAAAAAGTAGATTTATGGAATTCCACACGTAAAAAAGACCAGAGTCCCAGCCAGAAAAACTCAGTATACTCTAATAAAAAGTGAGTGGTTTGCACACTTCTGTGTCTGATCTAAAACAATCAATTATTATCTTTCACTTTTTTATCTACGTTAGTGCAATCACAGGTAAGAAAACAGTATAAAACAGCATAGAAGACAAATTACTTTTTTTTTTTTTTTTTTTTCAGAGAAAAAAAAAAAGGAGTATAGAATTATTAATCTAATCTTCATTAACATACAGTGCGGACTAATAAAATGAATTATTCTTTTCCATCTGAAATCATGACTTGATATGTTTTACAAATATTGTCTGAAATGTCCTGACTTCAGACAAAATGTGAAACACTTCAGTTTACCAATGGATGGTTTGAGTTGCTTCTGTTTTATAGAATTATCCCATTTTACATTCTAACTTCCCATGTGAAAACATCATAACAAAATGTAATGATTCAATTAATCTGCTGGAATTCAATCAGAAGGTTGATTTGGAGTCTAGGTAATGAAACCTTCAAGTTCCCTCTTCCAGTCGTTCAAATCATTTAAAAATCAACTCTCAGTTATGACTTTTTAAAAAACATTTTAAAATGTCTTTGATATTTGTTAGATTATACGTAGTTTGTAAAGCAGTGAACTAATTTTTATTATTTACTTAACAGACTTGAGTTGCTAGAAAATATTTCATATAATTAAGCTTTTCAAAACATTTCATAGCTAGTCATGTCTTCACAGTGAAAGAGAATTCTTCTAAAGTGATTCTGTGATAAATGTTCACTCTGGGAATGCCATTCTGTGGAAAACTCCAACTCCCACAGATGTAGAGGCATATAGTTTACCAAAATGAGTTCGTGCAAGCTCATTTTTCAAATGAATTTGTGCTACTTATGTTCTTGAAGTTGTCTTGGAAAATCACAGGGAAAGATTTATGGAGTGAGTAACTTCTGAGGAGAGAAGGAGTGACTCCATTATCTAGTGAAGCTTCCTGTGTAAATGGATCAGAACACTTTTCAGAATCAGTCCATTTTTAAAGCCAGTATGTGCTTCTTTTTCTAAGGAAGGGACCAACAATGATAAATACTCCTTTTCCCTCCTATTGTGTCTTTGTCAATTTGGAAGACTCTACACTTTTGACAAGTGGTTATTTTCAGCAAGGACAGTCCTCTTGCCTGGTATTATCTTAGATCTCATTCTTTGCTCATGACTCCCACGCACACCTGGGATACTTTGTAGCCTCTTGGTTAGGCCCATAGCTTCAATTTCCTTCAGAACAAAAAGAATCTAAAATAAAGATTACATTTCTGAATGAGTAATGTAGACAGAAGACTATTACGCAAAAATCAGATTTCACTCTCCCCGTATAGGCACTGTAGAAGTAAGCTTGACAGTTTCTGTATCTGTACATTAGGCACAATTGGAAAGTATGTGTTAGGACATGATCGTGCATTTGCTTAATGATTGATTCTGCTCAAGTTGACTCTTTAGGACTCAACTCCAGCTTGAGCGGATTGGATCTTAGCCTGACTCTTCATAGGTGTCACTGTTCTGCAGGCTGGAGTGTTTCACCTTGTAAATACAAGTTAATTTATATGCACCTAAATGCGTGAGTTCCCTTTCAGCTGTATTGAATCAGTTACTGTTTGATTATGTTAAGCTTGTCAAACGATTCAGATAACTTTGTAGAGTAATACATCCTTTCATTATTTACTACCCTCTCCATTTTAAAGCTATCTACAAATTTCATCAGTAATGATTTTATGATTTCTTTTTGGTCATTGGTAGTAGTACTCCATAGCATGAAGGCAAGAGCTGAGATGAATGAAAACTTATAGAAAAAAAGAAGAGTACCAATGTTTTTAATTTGTGGGCAATTTCAAAAACAACAGTACTAAAGAGATGTTTTCTTTTTCATGGAATATTTTTCTAAGAACGAATAAATAATTAAATTTTCTTTTCTTTGTAATGTAAAATACTATGGATAATCTAAAATGATTGGAAAAAAATGAAATTATATTAAGTAATGAATGTAAATATTTATTTTTTTAAATACTGACACATATTTGCAGTGCTTCAGACAGTGCATTAATTAAGCTTTCCATTATTTGTGTTTATTTTAAAGTAGAAAGCAACATAGGAAAGAGAACAATAAGGCAGAGTTTTAAAGTATGAATTTTAGTTACTTAAGAATTAAATATTTCACTTTTGGGTTTGCTTTGGTTTTAAAGAGAAAACATATGGGATTTGAATTAATAAAGACAGTTTGAACAGTATTTCACAGTTCATTTGTATTACATGTACTGACACATTGATAAGGAAGTCTAGAATTTAAAAATCTCAAGCGCCTCTTTTTTCCAAAACAAAACAGAAAGAAAAAAAAAAAAAAAAAAAGAATTATGTGCTCTATTAATAAGGCAGAAGGCAGATACAAGCTTGCTTCTGCTTTAGTGTACCAGATTTTATACAGAAAAACAGATACTTCCCCCCTCCTAAGTCATGAGTTCATAGGTAGACAGCTGTGAAAAAGAATGAAACTTTAGAAATATATCTTAAAAATCATAATCTTTTATTTGAATAATAATTTATATCATAAGCATATCACTTGTTTATTTCTAATAATTACAGTTAATAGATCTTAAAAAGCAAATATACATAGAATCTGGTGAAAATCTAGTAGCACTTCTCACAGTTTTTCATTATGTATTACTCTTCATTGAGTTCAAATGCCTTCTTTCTAGACCCTTTAACAACTTCACTGCCCATGCAAATATCAACCTTAATGTGGGAAGAAAAAAGTTCTTGTTTTTACCTGTTGTTAAACTTTTCCGGAGCACCATAATTTCAATTTTACCACTAACTAAAACATAAGGGATATTAACTCTATCTGAAAATTAGGGAGGATTGGCTTTCATTGCTTTAATCTCTACGTAAAACTAATTCCTACCAACTACATTAAGTAATACAGAAGCAAGAAGTAAAGGTGATCTAATTACGTCAATTAATTATCCATCTGGTAGTAAAATTCTACGGTTTTATTTTTGCTAATGCAAAAATAATTCGGGTGTGATGAAAGTCTCAGGATTGTCATCACTTTTTCGTGCCTTTATATGTACTTGATTTCATATACAATAATTAAATAATTCTCTGACAAAACACACATGTTGGTTTGATTTTTTTTCTCACTTCCTACCCAGCTATGTTTAAGGCCACATTTCAGTCACCTGAATCAGGCATAGAAAATGCATACCAAAGAAAGTCCTAATCTAGAGAAATATTTATGTTTAGTTGTCTGTCCTCAATAACTCACAAGGAAGACTATCATCTTTTTCACCAGCACCTGTAGATTATCTTGGGTTGATGTGTATATAATCCTTGACCATTACATTTTTGTAAAAGCAGAATACTACAGGTGAGGGTATATAGCTACTAATCATAGTTCATTCAAAGCTTGTTTTTTTTGAATATTCTATCTCCCTGGGAACATTAACATTTTGTAACAATTCATAGTGATAAAATGTCACTCAAAACAATCCCATATGATGTTTAACAGATGGAATAATAGTGGAAGTGAAAACACTCTGTTTCTGTCTTAAGACAGATGTCACTTTTTCCTAAAAATTAAGTTCATCAAGATGCACTGGTATGCATGTAATAGGTCTTTTTACAAGTGTCAGTTTAGGTGCATACATATACGTTTGCAAAGGCTGGAAACAATGGCTCCTATAATTTCTTTTTTACATTACCTGATCAGCAGATTTATAAAATCAGAAATACAAGTTTCTACAGTACACTTTCAATTTTAAAAGCAGTCTATGTATCAATTTAATCATTTAATAAGAACATGGAAACACTTCAACAAACCTTAAGTAATATTTAATAATATTTTAAAAAAACCCCAAAACCAAAAAACCCTTTCCTAATCATCTAAAGTTACATTTGAGATTTCCTCTGTATCAGACAGCCTGAGATGCCAGACAAAGTGCTTTAAATAAAGTGAACCAAACTCATTTCTAAACTAATTCATTGAAGACAGCCTGTCAATATTCCTTAATTCAATCAGATAATGGTACTTTGTACAGAAATGGCTATAGTTTAAAAGGTACAAGGTTCTTTTCATTTGTGGTCTCACAGTTGCTCTGCAAATGCCAATTCAACATTAATGCTCATAGTATTTAGCTGGGAATTGCTAAGGTGTCAACAGCTCCCTCAGTCTAGTTTGAACACTTGAACTATTTGATAGGTAATTAAGGTTTTCCTCAGCAGTCTGTAGCTTTAGTTAAACTATAAAGTCTATGTCAACTGAATTTTTCTTTTTTTTTTTTTTTTTCCAATTGAGCCTCCTCTCAATTTCTCTCTCCATCCATGTATCCAATGCTCTCCTTGCTGCAAAGTGCCTCGCTGAGATCTGATTTAGTATACGTGTACATTAGATGCCACTGAAACATTTCTGCTAATGAAGTTAGAGAACAAAAACAGACTACAATTCTGTCTGAAATATCCCAGGTGAGTAGCATATGCCCATTTTGCCTGCAGAGTAGTTTCGTTTATACACAGTAGTGTCTGAGGCATTCAGAATGTGCTTGGTTTACAGCACGTGGAAAACTATATAGTGATAACACAAGAGATGTTCATCCTAGAACTATTACTCTTGACATTGAGAAAAATTCTGGAGAAAAAAAAAAAAAATCTACTTAGATGTCTACTTAAAATCGAAGTTTTATCATGTCTGAGGCTGAAAGGTGATTTTGATCCTTGATACTTTGAACCATGTCCTCGGTACATGCATGCTTTTAAAAGCTGATTGTGGTGATCGCAGTGACGCTACTGAAAGCTCAAAAAAGCACTAAACATCAAGTGAAGAAAAGAACAAAACATAACCCTTATATGTTCCAAAAGGTTTGTTAAAAGAAATGGAATTAACATCTACAACAAATACAATAAATTATTTTTTTTGTAAAAAAAGAAAGAAAAGTATAGACTTCATTAGAGTCCAATGACTTGCATTCTGTTGAGTTAAAATAGAAATTTCTTATAGGAAAAAGAAAAAAAGAAGTGTTGGTGAAAGAAGGAGTTTGCTTGAATTTTGGCAACAGTTACGGGATTTTTGAGACTTGAGCTTTTTCATTAGTTAAACTACACTACTCCTACACCGCCCTCTTTTCTATGAGTATAATCCGTCTGAAATTGAGATGTATGAAATCAAAAGAACAAAGATTCACCATAAAATGTCACTGATTCTTATTTAATAAATATTAATAGATATTGGTGCATATTAGTGGATCCTATAGGTTTATAAAAAGACTATAATAGGACTAGGTTACATTTGGAAAAAAATAAAAATAATAATAATAAAAAAAAAAAAGATAAAAGGACTAGGTAAAAGTGGTGAGAAAATCCTGCCTGAATTCTGTCCTCTATGACCATAGCTTCAGATGGCTCTGCAGCCATAAAAACTGAAGGAGTTTTCTGCATTCAAATATGTTTTAGAAGATCGAGTAGCGTATTTTGCCTCAATCTTGCGGCCACGAGTACTATCAACCTGGCTACTAGCAAGCTATGGCAAGGGACTGCACTGAGTGGCTTCCTGTGTAATTCTTAATGTCTTCATCTTCATATCCTTTGGGACAGTACCTATGGGTTACTCTTCAGTATGCAATTTCAGATTCCAAATTCTAGTCCCTAGTTTAGCCTGACGAGCATTTGTGTTATCATTTTTTCCCATCCTTTTCTTCTAATCATCCCAAAGAGTTCTCTGTTGCCCTGGATAGTAAATTCTCCATATGGTTCAAAAAGTTCATTTCATTCCAGACAATGTCAGAATAAAAGATGGCAATTCTTCATTACTCTAAACTACCATGGGAATTTTTAAACTAAGTTTGTTATATACCTGCATTATATTACTGTCAAATGTATCTAAAACAATACCAAAAAGGTAAAATTTATGTCTCTGCCTTGATAAGACTATGTAATCTGTGTGAAATTTAAGACTGTAGCAATTTTGGTACTAGTTATAAATCCCCGAAAAGTACAATTTATGATGAAAACTGTTGTGATTTAGACCCAGATGGGAGCTGATCACCACATGGCCATTCACTCACCCTCCCCCACCTCCCACAGTGGGATGGGAAGAAAAATTGGAAGAAAAAGTTAAAACTCCATCAGTAGAGATAAGGACAGTGTAATAGAACAGGGTAAAGAGAAAAGAAGCAATAATAATAATAATAATAATATAAAGCAAGTGATATAAACCACAGTGCTCACTGCACCCAGAGAAGAAATGGTTAACCTTGACTGAAAGTTAATAACAAGACTAGGTAAATAACAAAGACAATACTTTAATTTCTCTTAGAACAATTACATACATGAAAAAAAAAAATATCCCAGATTATTTAAGAAAATAAGTAGCGTTTGATCTATAAGATTGTGCACAAGACTTCTGCTGAGGACTTTAAAAAATCTAATGGAATTTCAATGCTTTGGATTGGCATCTCTATTGAGAATAATTTTCCTTCTTCTTAAAGTCAAACATGGAATCATGTGGTGTACTTGGCATTCCATTTTTTTCCTTCTGAATGCTTCAGTCCATGAAGTTGCAAAATTAATCTTTTGATTCAGTTTGTAAATCTTTTTCCCTCTAGCAAAACTATGTCTTCTCCAACACTGTTTGCTGAGGCAATTTCCTAAAAGAGAAACAGATTTGTACAAGAACTAAGGATGTATATTTGGAAAATTTTTCCTGTGTTTTCCCATCTGAGATTTACCTCCTTGAAGTCAAAGAATTGGTATATTTGTAACATAAAATTCCTTGGTTTGTTTTTTTTTGTGTTTTGTTTTCCTGTTGAGTGTATGGCATTTTCACACAGATTCTTAAGTCTGAAGGCAGCTCCTTGAAATATTTCTCTTAAAACAGTTAAGTCTGCAAAAGATAGACAAACAAATTTGATTATCCTCTCCAATTAAAAGATTACTATGATGTTAGTACAAATTCTCGTGTGGATAAGAACAGAATGAGGCCACAATTGTGTCTGTGCTAAAAGCTTGCCTTCATGGCTTCTGTGATGTGATTAGCTATGTTCTACTCCAAATTTTACTAATGGAAAACAAAAGTCTGGAGGTTTGTTCCTGGAGCCCAATCTCATCAGATCTTTTGAGTGCAACTACTCCCTTTTTCCTTTCTACTATTTTTTTAGTTTTGTTTGTTTGTTTGTTTGTTCTCTTTAAAGTGAAAAAATCAAAAGACCCCGAAGGACTGAAGACTTACTATCTCTCACATCAGCAAGTGTCTGTAATACTAAAATAGTACACAAGCCTAGAGAAAGATTTTATATGGAGAGAGTGCCAATCTGTTGGTGAGAAAAGTTTTAAGATTTGAAAACAAAGACAGGTCCTGGGCCTAAAAGAAAAAATATTTTACTCCAGAGCTAGCAGATCAACACCTTCTAGGGGCTTTCTGGGTTAGGTTCTCTTCACCAAATCCCTGTGCAAAAAGTTTTCTGCTCTCTGTCACCTCAGAGACTTCCCCATGGATGAATTAGCTTCCTGCCATAGACACGTCCTTAGCAAATTGCAGGATCTTTCAGAGTGCATTTGTGCTGCCAGACATCTACTCCCAGGTTCTCCAAAAGTGGTCATGCTCAGAAGATTTCAGAGACAAAGCTGTCTCCTTCTCTCTCCACACAGCCCCTCTCAACCCAAAAAATAGTTATATCAAACACAAGCAGCTTTCCTCCTTCCTGCCCAGGCTCCAATCTTTTAACAACATGTATTGGACTTAGAAAGTGAACTGGAAACAGGCACATTAAATACTTCTACCATCTGTCACAATGTGGTTGCGACAGATTTGCATATTTTGCACTGTCATAACAGTGGTAATGAATGCCTTAGCTTTTAGTAGTAAATAAGAAAAAAAAAAATTAAAAAAACAATATATTGTGGACAGAGTAGGACTTACTTTCCTGACTTTTTCACTTTTTTACAGACTCATAAACAAATATTTGCATTTCATAGTTCATTGCTAAGAAAAAGAAAAAAGTGAAGAAATTCACCGGTGCATTAGCACTCTGTGTTTCAGATATTTGAGTTATCTAACTTCGAAATATTTTACTTAATTCAGTAACTTGGAGTGAATGAATTATCATTGCCATATATGAAAGAAAAAAAAATGGAGTTCAAAGTATGTCATGAGTGCAAACCAATGTAATTAATACTGGGTTTTTTTCAGTAACTGCATTAAGCCTGGCCCTGTTCAAAATTTTATAGTTACAGATAGGAAGAAAAACTTGCAATGTGGTATCTCCTAGAGAGAGAAAAACAGAAACAAGAAGACAACGAATTGGTATCCTGATTTCTGCAATAGGGTTCATGCATATAGGTTAGTTTTTCCACTGACTACCAGAGCACAATGAAAAAGGGATACACAGTCAGCATGATATTCCTTCTGTCACCGCCAAAATGACTTCTGGTTAGTTCACTGTATCTCCAAATACTGTATCTACAACCTTTCTTTGGCATGCACTGAATCATCTTAATACCTGAATGAAAAATATTGCTGAAATCAATACTGCATATTCTGCAGCCTACAGGGACATTATGAAATGCTCAGTACAATATGCACACGTGTTTTTCACATCTTATTTAGGAAATAAAAAGGCAATAATTGATAAAGAGTGTAAAATGCCTGTCAGCAGAATCACATCTCTAAATTAAAACTTACCTCAATTGTTTACAATAATAATCGAGGATGCCTACCTCTTGACATACACTTTCCAATGCCTTAGTGACTTGCCTGGATCGTGCTGGCGTTTCTATCATGGATAAATATCTAATAATATTGTAGCAATCTCAAGCCTGAATCATTCCTTTATTAGAGGAATAACTGTTCTCTGCTTTCAGAAGTCCTGAAAACTTTTAAAAAGTTTCTAGTTTTATCGTTATATAAAACACACATCTAAGAGCAGTATCCATGCTTATTCACCAAGGGTAAATGTATGGAGGAGATTTTGCCAAATTGAGATACAACTCACCCTTATGGAAAGGCAAAGAAAAAACATAAATGATGTTTTTCATTAAATATTGTAACTTAAAGTTACTTTATGAGCTTATGATTTTGGGTTTTTTTAAGAGACATTAATAAATTATTCCCTTCTTTCTTAGTATCTGTTGCTAAATACTGAAAAATGTATGAAAATGAGAAGAAGAAAAAAGATTACACTATCTTGTAGCGTAGTCTTGTATCCCTTGTGCAGAGGTGTCAGTGAATTAGTAGACATGTTACAAAAATAATGTCAGTTTGCTGGGAACTTTACCTATCTAATGAAAAATACACCCTTTCTGCAATAGCCATGCTTTGTGCGGACAGGACACACAGAGGTGATAACATTTTCAAACTATAATCTGTATTTTTTGTTAAGTTACCAAATTTTAAGGTATTAATTTTTAATGACGTGGGAGAAGGAAGTAGTCAGAGAAATTACTTTAATTATTTATCATCTATCATTTTAATGTGAATGATTTAAGTATATTTAATCTTACTTTCTGTAAAAATCATGTAAACAGTCCTAAACGGTCTCTTAGGAAACCTAGATACAGCTTCAGTGTGTTTTTTTATTTAGGATTTACTGATTTCAAAGATTTAATGTTAAACAAGATAAACATATTAAAGGGCATCTTACTGTGCCTGCGGACACAGTGACGTTACTCTGCTCACACATAGCTGGGTGAGGGGTGATACGGATTTTTGTTTTTTTTTCTTTAAATATAAAAATCTCACCTATGGGCTCCTGAATGCAGTGTCTCCTCAGCTCTCAATTCCATTTCTTCTATAGCATCACTTTGAATTGAACTACATGCAATGCAATGAATAGTCATATGTAGTAGCCATGATTTTTGTCATTTTTAGCTCATGTATACGATGCCTGTACAAATTCAATATAATTTCCTTTCCTTCACCTACGTTCTGATCTAGGCATGTCTTTATTTACTTTCTATATTAACTATAATGATTTTTATTATTGGTGTTGTGACTGTACTTGACTGTCCCACCAAAGAGTGGAAGAATGTTTTGATAAGGTGAGTACAAACACATAGGAAGATTATGAAATCAAACTTCTGCTGAAGTTACTGAGGATTAATTATTAATTTGAGTAATCAATACAGAACTAGGTAAATTCAATATTGGACTTATACAAAGATGCCTTGTTTTACCTCCCCTGACTAAAGGTGTACCTATTTCTAATTTTCATCAATTCTTTCAGAAAACAAGTTGTGTGCAACACATTTACATCACTCCTCAATGTAACCGCTTCATGACAAGTTTATTAGTCCCTTAGAATATATGAGGAACTGGAATAGGTGCCAGTTTGACGAACTTAAATTAATGACTTACAATATTTAGCAGGCAAGTTCCAATGTTAGATCCATATTTTGTTTCAATTCACATAAGATATTTTTCTGTAATCAGACATTGGTTATCGTACAGTATTTGTGAAATCAATATATTTATATATAAAGATTTTATTGATTCAATATTTCTGTTTCCCTGTTATCCTCTTACAAAAAGGAACATAAGTAGCTACTAATAAATACTTTGGATTGTATTTTAATTTGGGGTGGATTTTTTTACAGTTTTTCGAAGAAAACTTATCCCAAGACAACAATAATTACGACACAATATTTTATTTTTATTTTTTATGAATGCTACTTGAAATTACTAGATTTTAGATTAAGCATAGTATATCTCTTACATAATTGATTTATCATGTATTTGAAAGAAAATCAAGTAGAGAAGAAAAACCTCAGTCAGAATTGGAGACAATATGAGCCATATGCGGTCTGAAAAAAATTACTATGGAAATGTCTGGTTTCCAATCAAAGGGTCTGGACAATGTAATATTTCACAGGAATGTCACTCAAACAAATTCATAGACTCAATGTAAATGATAAAAGTCTACAAGGTAATGAATGCCATGTATTCGAAACGCATGAGATTATATTACAAACACAAGAGTTTATACAGAATAAAATTTTTGCTTATTTCTTTTATATTTTTTAGTCCATTTTGGTTTGTTCTCTGGGGGAGTATGTAGAGGAATGAAGAATGGAGTGAAGTTGAACCAGGGAAATAAGGGAGATGTGGGTAGGTGTTTTTAGCATTTGTCTGTGTTGTTCACTATCCAAACCGATTTTCATTGGCAATAAATTAAACTGCATTTTTTAGGTTGTCTGGTTTGCTCATGATAGCAGTTAATAAGTGATCTTCCTGTCTTTATTTCAGTCCATGAACTTCCTCATCTTATTTTCTCTCTTTGTCCCCTTAAGGTAGAGTGAGAGAGCAGCTAGGTGGGCAGCTGGCAAGGTCAACATACTGCAGTAATGTAACAATAGATATTTTCATTCCAAATATTCATTTGATGGTATTTAAAAATGATTAAAATAGAAATAAATGGATCTGCCGTCACCAATTTCTAGTGAGGAGTGGAGAGAAGAGCAGAAAGGTAAGATGGTAGGAGTGATTGAGTTTCTTAGTCTGCCAACAGTCTATAAAAGAGAGAAAGATAGCTCAACTTAAGCTGTACATTTCTTGTTGATTATTTTCATTTCTTTAATACTCATTGGTCTCATTTTTCCTCAGAAGAGCTATTTCTATAATGCTGCCTACATGTAATAAAACATTAGAGTAGAATTATTTGTTCCGTTTAACAGTATTATTACGCTTTGCCATGAACAAACTCACAGTATCAGTTGACTGCCTCAAAGGGAAGATAGAAAAATATCTCTCTGGTTTTTTTTTACAAGACAAAGTTCTTACTGAAATAAGTGGGCAGGGGAAGCCCTCCAGAATATATCTGGGAAGAGGAATCCTTTAACTAGGTAATAAGCATCACCTTGCAGTGTTACAGAGGAAAGTGGAAGAAACTAAAGAAGACATCACATTCTGAAGGCATGAATTCTTGGTTTCTGCTCATACCAGTCCATTATGCCATGAAAAGTGAGTCCTGGCTTGGTGGGAAAGAAAAGATTTTCAATGAGGTTATGCAATCCTGCTGTGGAGATTAGAGCTGCTCAGCTTCTGTGAGCAATACAAGATGGAAACTTGGCCAAGGCACCCGATGAGGATACCAGTATGGTGGTTTCCTCGGTAGATGTCACCTGAATATTTCCACCATGTTGGAGCCTCAAAGAAAACCTACTGCCTCTGGTAGAAACGCAGAGAAGGCAGACACAACTGCCTTTCTCTTAATGAAAATTTCTTGCAGCTTATTACATGGTAAACTTTTATATTTCCAGATGTGAAGAAATTCTGGAAAAATACAGCAATGCCAAGAAGGAAAAAAAGTGACTGATTTGAAGAAATGATGAGAGATATGAAGCAAGGATCCTATAAGTTAAAAAGGTTAAGCTTTCTTTTGTGTTACCTAGGCATCTGTACATACTGTGAAGAAGTTGACTTTGTTATTAATACTGACATTTTTACGTAAATTTGTGAGGGGCTGCATGCATAGAAGTATATTTAAAATTTTCAGTAGAATGAAAGGTATTTACTTTTTCCTGCCTGTACCAAATCATACATATATACATATATAGCTTAAATCTTCTCATTAATTCACTCTGTTCTACATGTTACAGTCTAAATTCCTACAGATAATAGCACAGAAATTCTGGATTCATAATGTCCCCTGTAGTGCGTGCTACCATCTGGACCACACTGGGATATGAGTAGTTTTGCAGAATACTTAACAATGGGAGATTACTTACTTGAATGGTAATTGCAGAATATGAGGCAAAGATGCTGGTTAGTCTAAATTACTGGCAGAGAGATTTTAGTTTTTCACCAAAACAAATGGTCCACTGAAAGAGGATCTGTGAATAGGACAGACAGCTGAATAGTGCTGAAGAAAATGGAAAATGATCATATCTTCACAATATGTTATGCTGTCATAAAAATTATATTAGTAATGTGCCTGACATATTGATGTTTTACAGCTGAATGCCATTTTTAACTAGAGCTAGCTAAACAGATGCCCCGTGAAATCTATCTTTTCCTTTTTAAGCTTCCTGTGTTTCTTCTCTTCTTTCTTTTTTTTTTTCTTTAAACACTTTATATTTCATACTAGTAGTTCTAAAATGTTTTACTTCTTTACCTCTATACCTTCAGGAGTAAAGCTTTTTAATTTGTTTTCTTTGGCATATTTAGAAACAGTCAAAATCCCCAAAGCAGGAAGAAATTAAGAATAAAATTTGACCATATCTGATCAACACACATGAGAACAAACTACATGAGAAATGATTCAGTGCAATGAATACAGCTTCATAAAACTAAAACGTTTCCTCATAAGCATATTTAAGCCGTTGTTTACACATAAACTTGTGTGAGTTCTGTTAAAGTAATTTAGATATTGCTGATACATTTTTAAGCTTCAAATGTGGGGGTTCTCTTTCTGGTTATCTAAAATCCATCTTTAACAGCCTAAAAGCGAGTTGAAATGTAACTTCTCAGCATGTAAATTACTCTATATTAATATGCCATAATATTAAAATTACATAGCCTATCTGACATTAGAAAAAAAGAAAAAAGAGAGACAATCTTGTGGCTATCTTTAGTATAAAATTTATCTTGATCTACTTTGACTAAAATGATTAAAAGTATGAGCGCTCAAGCTCAGCTACTACATATACACAAATTTAAACAACTCCAGTCATTTAAATGTCAGTAACAGCTGTTTTGACACTGTCCCTTAAAAACTATGTGAAAGTACTGAAAATCTTCAGTCCTTGATCCAAAGAAATGTCAAGATCTTAAAAAATATTTTTTTCATCAGTATTGCAGATCTAGCAACCTTGCACAACTTGGGCTATGTGAAAGGATCTGTGAATCATCCAGCTGCAAATAAGCAGCAAAGAGTCCCAGGAGCTCTTCCACCAACCCACCCCTGCCCAGCCCAGCCTGGGAAACTTCACCAGCCTCCTTTCAGGGCTTCCACATTGGTGGCTTGAGGACTGTATCTGAACAGGCAGGACTAGCTACTCTGGTGATGCTTCACTGTACAACTGTGAGCTGCTACCCTGAGCAGTGCAGAGCTGGAACACCACCATGGGAGGCTGGAAGTGGTCCTGTTGTCACCCTCCCTTTGCTCTGTCCTAATCAGGAAAGCTCTGATCTCAGTGATGCCATCTCAAAACCCCAGGAGTGCGTGACTCTTGCAGTCACATTAATGTACAGAAATTTTCTCTGTGTAAATTTATTTTTGGGTTTTTTTGGGTTTTTTTTGGAGGGGGGGTGTTTATAGGTGTGTGTACATTAAATTGTTCTGAATCAAATGGTCAAACGTGGGCTTTCATCTACTTTCCTAAAACTGGCTTCTGTTTTGTGAGACTTGTATGTGACTGCTTTTTTTCCTTACAACCTTAAGACATTGTTCTGAAAGAAGGAAAACAAGATCTGAATCTAAGATTCTGCTTTATTCTCTTATTAACTTGTGATAAACATGATTACAGTTGTAGGCTCATTTAAGCAATCATGGATGATGCATTTATGAGTAATACAAGTATATGATAGGAAAAAATGACATTGATTTTACTGCAAAGCTACCGATTTCACTGGTATACATTAATTACTTTCCTGTAGAAAGAACTAGGTAACATTTTCTTTAAAATACTATTTAAACAATTCATAATGCTTTTGTGTTGTAAAGTACAGAATGCTATTATTATGGAAAGCACAGTATACTATAAAATATCAGACAGAAGCACAGATTTTAAGTTTCATTTCCCTCTGAAAGTGATTAGGAAAAATATACAATATTTATTGTGTATGAAAATATAGTTGTGTTTTTTTTTCACCTCAGAAAACACGAATAGAAAAATTTCCTTAAAGTATGTTTGCACAAGAACATTTCCTGTACTAAACATGATCAAAAAGATGTTAATAGAGAAATAAACAGTTTTAGAAATAAAACCACTATATTCAGTTTTTAGGAAGAAACTGAGCCCAAAGCTCTGCATGCGTAACAGCAAAATGTTTTCATGATAAACCTGTCCTATTTCTGAAAGTGAATTGCAATGCTAGTAGCTGTTATCTAGTACAAGAAAGCATTATCCTTCTTAAATATATTTGCATATTAAGATTTTGGCTCTGAGTGTTTCTGTTTGTTGATTTTTTTTTTTGATTTTTTTTTTTTTAGGTTTCTTCTTCCTTTCCCTTCAGTGTCTCTGCACAATTAGCCATAAGTGTTTCTCTGCTATCTATGTTTCTGTTGCTTCTTGGCTATTTGCACTTTTTTTTTAACTTTTTTTTTTTCTTTCTTCGTCTTCTCATTTCTGTCCTTTTCTTCATCTATTTCTTACATTAGTTAACAAACATTAACATGGCTTTTAATTAGTTGGCATTACTGTCAATTATATAAAGCTTGTAGTTATCATTTGTTTCATTTTAGGGGTTATCCATCCCATAAGAAGGCCATAACACAATTAAGGAACAGAATGTTTTCTTTTTTTCTAGTTTAACATTATTGTTCTTTCAAGCTATGATAGGTACTGAATACTAATGAAGTAACAGCCAGTCCAGAGATAGACATTTGAGGGTCATTAGCCTGAGCACCACACACTTGATCTAGTTTTTCAGGTGCCAGGTGAATCAGGCTCCACATGAATATCTGGAGTATCCCTAAGTACCAGTTTTTTCAGATCTAGACATGTGTGGGGGTTTTTCCTAGCACGCTTTATATGCAAAAAAGTGCGTTATGTAACTTTGCAGAGGAACTTATGCAGAAATTGAGCATAAAGGTGGCATAAGTTATTTATGAATAGAAATTGTAAGATTCGTGGCAAAAATGTATCTACTCTTTTTACAGTCATTGTTATCCACATAGATGCATTTGAGCCTAAATGCAATTATGTAGTGTATAGTAACTTTCTTTCTTAAAATATTTTCACAAGAATGAGATATCTGAATTGTTTGGAGTTAATGCACACTTGGAACTTAAGGAAATTCAGATTAAATTAAAATTTATTTCTAAAACTGTCAGTTACATTCAGAATGCAGAGAAGGGGGGGAGGGTGGAAGAAACAAACAAAAAAAATCCCAAACTTGATTTAATTGTTCTCATTACAATTTGTTTCTAACATGACACTTTATTTTTATCATATGCATACCTGAAAACTTCTTAATTGCTGTGTAGCAAATACGTTCAATCACTTAATTAAATATGTGGTCATAGTATTACATACGAACAGGTGATTATGGGTTTTTTTTTTGTCTTATTAAAAAAGGTAGATGTTAGCCAATCTGGTCAAAAACATAAGAAGATTCAAATCTGGAATCAGAACTGATAACTCACGAAGTCTGGAATGAGTGTTCAAGGTTTTGTTCTAAGCAACTTCAAACTACTGTTGTTACTACTGTTATTACCATGCATATCATAGTTATTTATTATTAATGAGCTTTCAGCACTATGAATATCAGTCTAGCTGCAGAGTTTAGTGCAAACCTCCTCAGTTTTTATCTAAAACTTTTACAGAGACACATGCATGTGCAAAGCAAGAATATTGAATTGGACATTGTGCTAGCACACTTCAGTGCAATCATGTGTTAGTCTCCACTGAAGCACTGCATACTGAGAAATAACTTTTTCTTAACATGTGAAATTAAAGACTCCTGGATCCTAGGCTAAAGGTTATAAGTTGTGCACAACCAAAAATAGAACTGTAGTCATAATAAATTCGAATTATGTTATAGTTATATATAGTTATTCTGGTTATATCACCATCAATTTTCAGTAAGAAAGAGTTTCTGAAAATGAAGTATGAAAAAAAGATCTAGAAATGAGAAGTAGTAAAATTGTAGATCCATCTCGATAGTTTTTTCATAACTTGTTCTTTCGAATATAGTTACTGGTATATCTATGCAAAAAAGAGAAAGATGGATTTTAGTCTGAACCCATGGGATGGTAGCAACACCAAAATATTTTCCCTTCATGAGACAAACCCTTTGCTTCATCTGAAAGGAACATATATCAATTTTCAGACATCCTGGAAAAAGGAAGTATTTCACATCTTCTCTTTCATTCATAACCTCTTCGTTTTCTCATAAACACAAACAAAGCAAAACCTAGTAACAAATGGAAAAGTGTGGAAAAGTACATACATATATTCAGTGTATCTGTCTAATGACTGGATAATAATTTTACATTTAACAAAGTTGCATTAAGACATAAGAAATGGTAGAGAGAGAAGTAGCATACTTTGCTGTTTTTATGTGGCTCCCAGGGTTTGAAGAGGACTGACAGTAGCCCAAAAAAGGAAGGCTGAGTCTCGTGGTGTCTTGCCTAGCCGCAATCTTCAACCAGCTAAAGACAGTGATGTACCTGACATTTTTCTCAGAAAGAGTCTCATATGAAGTTTGGATTGATGGACAAGATGATAATTTACACACACAGGCAAGAAATTCACTGGTTTGTACTTAATTCAGACGTTTATACTACAGAATAACTTTGAAAACTAAACTAATTTTTCTAAAGCCCTGGAATTTGCCTATCATCAGTCTTTTCTTCTAACTTCATATAGTTCTCTTCTAAATCTCTTGTGAAATGATTATTTCTTCATAGGAAACATAGTGTTTCAAATGGAATGGAGTGACTTGATACCAGAACAGAAAATTTTAATTGAGAAAGAAAATGAGGGGAATGAAAAGGTACTAATTTTTAAAAACAAAATACATGCAAAGAAGTATGATTTGCCAGGATAAACATCAGCATACAAAAAAAAGTTATTATAATTGATACTTTATAGGATTTTTCATCAAATCAAAGAAATAGCATTATCATTGAAAGACATTATAGCATGGTAAAGTTAACGCATATAAATGCACCCACAATATTGTGGTAGATAATATTATCTACACAGAAAAGTATATTACTTCTGTAAGAGCAAGACAGATGAATCTTTCTGGAATGGACTGATTCTATTTATTGAGGAACTATTATATTATTATTGAGGAACTTGTTTTGAAGCAGTATCCATTGAATAATGCTGCAGTTTGAATTTCTTAAATTCCAAGAGGAAGATTATAAGAACTTTACAAATGACTTCTTTTAACTGAGTTAGGTGTAATGCTTGATCAGTAAAGTAGCTTTGATGTTTTCAAACGTGATCTATTTAAAAGGAAAAAATAAGTGAAAAAGAAAACCTTAATGTTAAAACCTAAAAATTAAATCAGAAAAATTTCCTGGTTGTGATGAACAAATGTAATAACATTAACGTCTCCAATGGTACCACTTTTGGCCTTTAGAAATAAGAAGTATACAAGCTAACCCTACAACACAAAACCACTTTAGGAAACTGTAAATAAGTTTTCCATCACTGACTACACTGCAAGTTTCATGTCCAATCCAAACCACAACGCAGGAACCTCCTATTCAATCTAAATATCCATCAAAAGTCAAACTTGCAGACACAGCGAGACATGGGGTTCTGGTTTGTCACTTTATTAATGTTTTATTATCGCTTGCTGTGTCTACAAGGACATATATGGTAATAAAGTTGTTTACTACAAACAGACCTTTTCAGTAAATATAGATCCAACAGAAGATGTGTTAGAACAGCAGCAAGGTTTCTAGAGAAATACTTATGTGAATCTGAAGAATGAATGCATTTTTAAAAGTATACTTTTCTGTTTAAATAAACAAAGTTTTTTAAAAGGTGAAAAATTATCTTCCTTTATATTTTATTTCTATATTATGATCATATGTAAATACTGCTGATCTTTAGCTAAATGTACAGGAAAAAAAAGGCTTAAAATACATTTATGATCAGCAAGGGTAGCACAGTTTCATCCACTTTTGATCACTATCTACCTGTTACAAACATGAATAATTTAGAGCATTTGTATGTCATACTGTACTGTCATAAAGTAGTCTACAGTTCAGTAAATTATTCTACATAAATGTTTTAATTAAGAGAAGAAAAAAATCATAGTAAGTGTATGAAAGTCAACAACACCATCCTTAAATTATGAGAGATGCATACAGCACTTTGCTGTAAATCATATGACAGTCTTCAGGAAATTAGGGGAGGAATAAGATCAAAGAAGAAGTAGAATGACTACTAGCTTTTAAGTCAAAGGAAGTAGTCTATGAACTACCTAAATAAAGAGTGTATTTCATGTTTAACAGGCTGCATAAAATAGGAGACATTTGGGGCAGAGGGATGGCGTTTATGTTTGGTTATTGTAAATGTTTAGGCTCAGGACAATCTACCAGACCTATAATAGTCTCTGTTAACTCCTCTCACCTCCTAAACAGGAAGAGAAAGGGAATAAGGGAGAGAGACTTATGGATTAGAAAAGAAGCTAGAACAGCTTTAATTAAAATAATAATAATAAGATGATATATATACAAATATATACGAAATCATTATAGAACCCAACCCACCCTGATGGCAATTCTGTCACCATCACCAGTGATGCTGTGATACTGAATTTCAACATAGTACACAAAGGCCCTGAGTCAACTCATCTAAGTTTAGGCATTTAACTAAAAGCCGTATTAAGGAGCACTGTTTAGTTTCTTTCTTGTAACTATGCACAAATACTTTTGAGAGTTGGTTAAGTATACTTAAGATCTAGACATAAGCTGCCTACTTCCTTTCACTAATGCAACAGAATTTAGGATCTTGGTGCTCAAATGATTTGCACGCATATATGTAATAATTGTACACTTTTAGGTGGGGTATATCTGCACTTCAATTGAATTTCAAGCTGTGAATTAGGACCATAATTGTATAACTGAGTCCAAGATTTAAATATATACTATCTCACAGAGTACATTAGTTTGAATTAGTATTTAAGTCTTTATACTAAGCAATAAAAGCAGTAATGCTCAGATGACATTTGAAATTTTGATATTTGTGAAGAGGTTAAGACCTGTTGTTTGGTTCTTGTTTATTAGCAGTATGTTTCGTTTAATTTAGAATGTGAAATGTGTTCATCACAATTCAGGACTAAACATTTTCCCAAAATATTGACATTCCAAGTAAAAAGAAAATTCAGTAGGCAGGATGAACTGGAAAGCCCAGCTTTATATATGAACCATGTGAAAATGCGTGGTTACCTTTAAAATGAAGAGATTTTTCATGCTTTGAAGTATGTACCTGAAATGAGAAAAAATTTCTTCACAGACAGATTTTTCCATTACAGGTTTTCTTATATCTTCTTCCAAAATACCCTTGGTCAAATAGATGTGCAACATCTCACACTGTGCACTAGATAATTCTATGTATATCTGCATAAATATATCTCATGGAGTTTTCACATCTGCAGCTTACATGACTGGGAAAAAAAAAAAAAAAAAAAAAAAAGGGGGAGTTTTTTTCCAAAAAAANAAAAAAAAAAAAGGGTGAGTTCTTTTCCATAAAATATACAAACTCTAAGTATTGTTATGAAAATATAGAAAATAACATACATATAAGGGTTTTACTCAGGGCATACTACAACTATTGTTGTTGTTGTTGTTAAAGACCTTACAAAAATAATTTTTAAGCTTCAGGACCAAAACCACCTCAACCAAGGTGCTTAAACTTCTGCAAGTTTTAGGAAAAGTGCTTGACAAAATTTGAAAGCTCTAAATTAGGAAACTTGGGAACTGTGATAAAAAGACCATTAAATCCCTTGAAATATACTGACTTGGAAGACATCTTTGTGAGGATAAAGTGGAGGAAAATACTGAATAACAAGGATTTGTGCTGTCTAAATAGTGACAACTGAGCTCGTATGCTACCCTGATCTGTTGCGACACTGAGCAAAGAGATTGTGAATCCTGCAGGCTGTTAAGAAGTCTTCATTAAAGCCATTATCTTTGTAGGGATTTTACATAGCATCCAGAAGTTAATTTCTTTTTCCTTAGCAAATAATTTTTAAATTAACCACATAGCATATACCCTTGTGTATAGTTCACCTTTGGGCTTAGTTAATGCAATAAATGTGAAGTTTCTAGACCAAGCTGCTTTTGAGATAAGAAGTGGAAGCAGAGGTAGAAAACGGCCTATGCAACTTTTTTACACAGAGTTTCTGTGTTTAAAAACATGTTTCTGGCCAGCAGTCAGGAATTGAAAGGGAAAATTATGTGCCTTATCTGTCATAGAAGATTAGACAACATGAGCATAACCTCAAACTAAAATGAGGATCTGTTTGCTAGACCAGTACATATTATCCTTCTAGTGAGATTTGAAACTTCTATCTGAACTAGTTACCAGACCTTAAGGTAATGTGCTTAAATGTTATAAAGGATTCTGTATTTACAGGAAAAAAAGGGGGGGAAAATGTGTTTATTGGACTAAACCTACCATAGTGACTTTTATTCCATTGTACCAGCTTTTACCTAGTCAAAATCAGGTAATATATGTCACAATGAAAAGATGTAAAAAACTGCTGAATGAAAATCATGCTCAAACTATATCACTGCTATATAATATCTTACTGTGTTTGCCAGCATCTGGGATGCCACTTTGCTTCTTGTTTTGGAGGGAAGATCACCTAGGATGGGTGGCGATGATGGAGTTACTGAGGAAATTTGTGTACTCCAGTTAGATAAGAATGAGATTTAGGAAAAAAAAGTATACCTTCAGTGTGTAGTTTGAAATTGGCAATTATTTCCAATCATGAAAATAATTACATTATCTGTATACTTATTTACCCATATGACCAGTCTGATAGCCTGTTACTAGTAACATGATCTGTCCTGTTCTGATCTGTGGTTTTCTGTGTTGGTGGAATCTGAGGAAACTGTACACAGCTCCTGGGATAAAGAGCATGCCTTGCTCACCCAGCAATGAACTTTCTGGCCAATATGTCAGTGTTGACAGTCTCTCAAGAATATCTCTGTGGACGTTTACCTAAAACATAGTTAGCTGAAAGTTACAGGTAGGAAAGCTTTAGGATATTTTACTTCATTTCAATTACACTGGTGTTTTTCTAGAGGTAAGGTATGGATCATATTCTCATAGAAAAGGAGTAATAAGGCAGAAAAGTAAACAATCTCCTGATCATACTACATTCTCAATAATCCATATGCCTGGCTGCAGAAGTTGAAATAGATGCTAGCTGTTCTGCTGCCTCCCTGGAGGATGTTAGTGGACAGCAGGGGTGAGGAAGTGACATCAGTCATGTCCCACATATGATGCTGAGAATGGATGAGCTGAGATGGTGACTGAGGCATTCTGTCCACTAGCACAAAGCAAACTACCAGTTCCCAGGTTGCATGAAATTAAGAAAGTAGGAAAAGTACGCCTAAAAGTGTGCTTTTCAGAGGTAATATTTTTCCAGACTACATGTTCAAAACTTAGGTCCAGAACTGAAATTTACCTTTAGATAAGGTTGCTTCTTTATGAAGAATATTTTATACTTAAGATGTTTTTATAGTATGGGCACTTAATGGTTTTACAACTGAGTCAGGATTTGCACTGACAATAGCTAATACATTAGTCAAGCTTGTCAGATGAGTTTTCTCATCTCTGCTTTCAAGTGTTACATTATCACCAGGACAACATCAGTAAGTGTTCCTGGGTGATCAATCAGTATTTTCACTTCTATCTGACATATTGTGATACTATGTAGATGTTTTAATATTGTAGTCTAAAAACTGCTTCTAAAACTTTTCTTTGATAGAATTAGTTGCTTAACATAAATACAATTAAGTAATGCAAGAGAAAATATGGTAGTAAAACCAAGGAAAAAAATCTGAAGTGACTTATTTTTTTCTCCTCCTATTAAATTTTAAGCTGATTTTCACTGTGGTTTTAAAGCAGGAGATGCTCAGGACTGGATGTTTATGACTTTTGTTAGTATTATTATTATTATTATTATTATTATTATTAAATACATCAATTTATCTCCAAAACCATTATGGTTTAGCAATTTCAAAATAATTTGTTGGCAATATCACTCTGTCACCAACCCATTGAGAACACTCAGCTCTGCGCTTTGCCTTGTGACATCTCTAACAGTAAAAATATACAGTACTCATACTAGTTTTATTCACAAGATCATCAATCAGGTACAGTCTCCAGGGGAAGGAGATCAACTACTCAACTAGTCAAATAACACCAGCAGCACACAGTGTAATTGTAGGAAAGATGTTATGGGGCTACTATCTTTAAAGTGTTGTTCTTAAAGAGTGACTTTTTTTTTCCTGATTTGCAGCTTATTTTGCATGATTTACGTTTACAGAAAAACTTCCCTCTTTACCATCTTTACCTAATCCCACTCTCTGTCAAACGCTGTCACAAAACTTAACCTTTTGTTATGAGTAAAAGTGAATCACTTCTTCAAAAGTGAATTTAAGTTCTTAGACTCACAGCCTGGCTGCAGAGATATAGCTGTCATGCCTCCATTATACATTCAGCCTCATAGAAACTGAAATAAACAACCTTGTAGTTGTTACTCTATTTTCATGTTAGGTTTGACAACTCAGTTGTGCGTGTGAAAGTCTACAGGACATTTTCATATTCATTCCAAAAGATCCAAGCAAATCAATGAAAGAGATTCTGGACTACCTGCCATAAAACATCTGAACTAGTCGGAACCTTACTATACTAGTCATCAACTTAACCCCCTGCTGATCAGACAAGAACCAGATAGCATATAACACCAAACCCATTCACTTAGATTGTCAATATTTGGCCTTAGTTTTGTACCTTAATAGGACACTGGTATAATTACCAATAGATTTATTTGCATTGGTTAGCAAATGAAGTTGTTCTCCCCTTAACAAGAGAGTCAGGGGGATCACAGCTGGCATTTTCATTATTTCATTTTCTAATTCCAAAAGAAGCCAATGAAACCTTAATGAGGTGAAGATTTTTAAGTTGACATTAATCTCTGTCTGAAGTTCTTTAGTAGGATTATTAGTCTCAAAAATAAAAACCAACAAAACAACCCAATTCAACCAATCAAGTAACCAACTCTCCCCACCCCCACTCCTCTGCCAAGTAAATAATCAATTATCTATCTAGGGGCTTTCTCCTGAATAGTGTGAAGCATCCTTACACTTTGTAAACAAAATTTGAAGAGCCTGGGGGAAATATCCCTTTAACAGAATAAATAAGCATATCCGAAATGAGTGGGTATCACTTGGGAAGAAAATCTGTGTTTTTCTATGTTTTGTGTAGCCGTAGTAACGGGAATGCCAATTAGCAATCACACTGCAAAAGTGACATTTCTGTAGTAATATATGCAGTGACAATAAAAATTCCAAGATGTGAAAGCTTGAGTTGTTTTGTAGAATTTGATGAAAGTCTGATGTTGGGCTGAGCAAGCCAGAGAGCTAGATGAAGAAGACTGCTGTGCATTTTAAGTTTGCACAAGAACACATTCCCTTACTACATTTCCTATGTTGTGATGAATAGTTCTAAATAATTTGCATAATATATATTCTGTTGCTTTTGGTGCTATTGAAAATACACAGTAGACATGGTTTTAAGCTTGCCTGTAATGAACTTGCTACAGGGTTGAATTTGTTTGTTTATTTATTTTATTTATTTACTGTTTAAAGGAAAAAAATGGCATCAAAAGCCCATTGCTTCCAGCTATTGAATTTATAAAATATCACTTGTAGAAATAAACTTTTCTCTTGAACAAGAGCTAAAATTTAAAGCAAGATTGCACATAAAAAATCTGTAAGTGTGAAAGCATATGAGAAGGTGTTATCTTTTAAAAAACAATTTTAAAAAACTGTAAAAATGAATTATTTTTTAAAATGCACACATATGTTAAAAAAAAATTCGTAATGTAGGTTTCCACTGAGGATCTTATTCAGTTGTTTGCTTCTGTTTCTGAAAGGTGCACATTTGTCTGTGTGAACTTTAAAAAATAATACAGCCATACATAAGGAAAAATCAATGCTACATGTCAGCATGCATATATTAGCCTGAGCTCACTGTAGAATGAAAGATATCCTGTACTGGGTTTGTGCACTATTTGAAACCTGAAGTCTTTCAATACTTTGTAATCCAGACTGTATTATTGTATGAAATATTTATGTTGTATTTAAATATCCCATACTTTTTTTTTTTTTTTTTTGCTACCCAAGAACTGTGGCATTCTATTTAAATGCTGGGCCATATTGATTTTTATTTCTATTTGAGTATGTGATTACATGTGGAAAATTCACCATGTTTTCTAGTCAAAATTGAGTAGACATTATGTTCTTTATAAAGTTAACAAGCTGCATTATTTTTTTTGCTTGATCCAGATAATATTACACCTGTTTTTTGAATGTCAGCATACGGCCATTTGTAAAAGGCTAGGCTACAAATACGAATTTAGTATGCTATAAAAATTTTATTTTGTTGTGAAGGATAGTCTGTGGGAAGGTTACAACTTTTTACTGTTGAAATTCTGTATTTGTCTCCAGTAGCATTTTTTTAAGATACCTTGAAAATGGTAGGAATTTTTTTTCAATTTCCTTTCACATTTTTTTCTCTTCCTTCCTTCTTTCTTCTTTCTCTCCACTTTCCTGAAAGCAATTACATTTGTGAATCATGTGAAAAGTCATGCACTAGCCCAAATTTAAGAAAATTAAGAAAAATAACAAATAAAATGGGCAATTTTAACACTCCTACAATTGTCTATCTGATCTGTTTGCCCTCTAGTGGCAAAAGATGTAACATAGCTACAGGGTCTGCAGGTGATTCAGTACAGCTGGATAATGAACATCAGCAAAAGTCCTACCTAGAAGACAGTATCACAGTGCCACATCACCAGAATCTAGACAAAGGTTTTAGTTTCCTCACCTCAGATGCCATAGACATTTGAGCTTTGGTGGTTTGCAAGATTCTTCTTCCAACCTGACAGAAATTTGTGTTCTGTCTAGTAACCGGATTAGTGTGCCAGTGTTGTGGCACCTAGCTTCTATTGTACAAAGTGTGATGACATTTTGTTGGTTTGTGTAAGTGATAAACGACATTGAGTCCAGTAATTGTTAATCAAAGAAATTATGAATACTTACATGGTAAACCATTAAAAAATCCCAGTTCAGCAAGCGTGTTCTTGTATAATTTTGGAGTTCTGAAGCTAGCCTGTAGAGCAGGGGAAAGTGAGGAAAAATGGAAACCACAGGGATCAATCCTTAAAGTCTACAACACTGAGAAATTCAGAAAAAACAGGAAGCTACAACAAGCCCAAGACTGCAGGGCTCTGAGATAGGAGTGTGAATATATATCACTGGAACTGATCAGCAGAGCAAGCCAATATTGCCATTGGACCTTGTGTCTTCTCGGCTCAGCAGGGTGGGATGCACTAGAGAGGTAGTGGTAGCTGCTGCTTTGTGCCTAAGCTCCATATTTCCTGAGCAGAAGGTCTGTCTTCAGAGATATGAAAAAAATACTAACATCTCACGAGGCATAGAATACTGCCAATGATATAATGATATACGGGCAAAATAATGAAAAGTTGAGAAAGTAAGAATAACCCCAAACTTTTCTAAAGTTTCAGAAAGATTTATTTTCACTCAAAATCAAAAACATTTCTTACAATACTTCCAAATATGACACTTCCCTTGGGACCTAACCTATTCTTCCCCTCTTGTGAAGGTCCTCTCTTTGCATTTAATAAACTGAAACGTGATTTTCCCCTCACTATTTTTTAATAAATTTCTCATCCTTACTTGAAGATGTTCTATGTCTGGTTTGCTAACCCACCACTCACCTTCTGACATAGCAAATGGATTCAGAAATGTAACTGAAGAATATTTTGAATCTGAAATACTGTTCAGATTACTGTCTGATCCAAACCCCACAGGATACCATGCAATTCCTAGTTCCTCTTCACTGAGCAAAACCTTCCCTCTTTCACTGTGAACAGCTCATTTAACACATTAGAAGGTGTCTTCTTGCCTTGTAAAGTGCAGGCAAAAAAAAAAAAAATAAATAAAAATGAGGCACTACTACAGCTGAAGGGTATCTTACCTGTACAAAGAGGCCATTGGGCCATTCATCTTGATCAGAAAAAGAGTTAGTTCCAGTAAAAGACACTGAGAACATCTTTATCATCTCCTTCTAACAGCAAGAAAACAAGGCAGTGACAGGTATGATCTTACAGCTATACTTATAGCTCAGGAGCAGTGAATATTGTCCCTGTCTGTGTCACTGACTTCCCCTGGGATCTTTTGCAGTCATTTTCATCCAGACTGTTTAGATGCTTAAATCTTCACCTGTGATTAAAGGAACATTTGAGAATCCGTGCTGTGAGCTTTCAGGGTCTGTTTCTTAATGTAAAATGTGAATGACAAGGACTCTCCATTCTCTCCCACATTATAATTTTCATCAGTATTAAAGGAAAATGTTCCAATGATTGAGATGATGTAATTATAATTTAGATCAGCTCATAAGATCCATGTAAATCTGCATGTTGTGTGCTTGTGTACAGAGCTAGTAAGTCTAGTGGGGGAAGGGAGGGAAAACCGAAAACCTACTGTATTTGAATCAGCTGGATCCTGGAGAGGAGTCAAAAGTATTTTGTCCTTCTGTTATCCTTCAATCTTTCAAAAGCATGCAAATAGTTAATTGTAATGCAAAATCTACCTTAACATCCTAAGCTTTGCAAAGCATAAGCACCTTGGGTTTATTACACCAACCTTAACAGGTTTAGACTGGTGACCAAAATTGTGTTGATAACACACCAATGTTTTAGCTGTGGCTGGACAGCACTTGCACAATGTCAAGACTTTCTGATGCTCATTCTTGCCTTCTCCAGATAGCAGGCTGGGAGTGGGCAAGTGGAAACAGGATAGGACAAGAATAAATGGCAACAAGTTACACCAGGGGAGGTTTAGGTTGTACATCAGGAAAAACTTCTGTACTGAAATGGTTATCAAAGACTGGAACAGGCTGCCCAGGGAAGTGGTTGAATGACTATCCCTGGATCTATTTAAAAGCCATCTAGACATGGTACTTAAGATATGGTGTAGTAGTGACCCCGGTAGAGTTAAATAATGTTTGGACTTGATCTTAAGGATCTTTTCCAACCATAGTGATTCTGTGATTCTTAGAAGAGATTGGGAGGGCACACAGCTGGCACAGCTGACCCAACTGACCATGGAAACATTCTGTAGCATACAAAAACATTCTCAGCAATAAAACAGAGAAGGTGTCTTTCCAAGGTAGCTGTTGCTTGGAGTCCAGCTGGGCACCATTCTGCAGGTGAGGGGCAGTGAGTGATTGAGTTTGCATCACCTGTTGGAGGCTTTTTTGCCTTCACTTATTGAACTATCTTTATCATGACCCGTGAGCTTTTCTTGCCCTTGCTCTCCCAGTTCTCTCCTCTGGAGAGAGAGTGAGTAAGCAGCTGGTGGGTGCTTAGTTGCTG
The DNA here is from genome assembly GCA_013396935.1 of Baryphthengus martii. Lineage (NCBI taxonomy): Eukaryota > Metazoa > Chordata > Aves > Coraciiformes > Momotidae > Baryphthengus > Baryphthengus martii. The sequence goes on along the minus strand of VWZK01007614.1, from coordinate 4,000 downwards.
GCCAGGGTCAACCCGTCACACCTAGTGTTTACTCAGTACCATTCAGCTACTTGCCTCAAAGATCAACTTCTGATTCTCACAAGAATTTTCATTTTCAGGAATTATCTGTATGGAAATCAAAAAAATCTGATAGGATCACTTTTGACTGTTTGTTTGGGTTTTTTTTAGTGTGAGACAAATACTTTATGATGTCTCATGTCAAGTAATAAATCACTGTAGCACTGATTCCAAACTGGTGAATTACTTCTGTCTAGGATTATTATTTTTTTTTTTTTACTGCTCTTGGAATATGAGTATCAATTTTATACTATTGCTGCAAATGTTTTCCATAAAATATTTAAAATAAGTAAATAGTTAAAGTAGTACATGAAAAACTGATCCTACTTAGTCTTTTAACACTGTCTGCAATTTGCTTTCTTAGAATGCATGTCTGAAAAAAATATGTTTAAAGTATTGTTAGGAATGAGTAAATATTGTCAAGTATTTCTTAGATCTGTATTCTTTTTAGCATTCAGATCTGATGCTTAGAAGTATGTTCTTATTATCATTCAGACCTGTAACTTAATAAGATTGTAGAGAAGTAAAAAGAAATTCCCGAAAGATAAAGCTCAACATACGACTTTTAAGCAACTTATTTGCTGTTTTAACATACTCAAGATGCCTGAGAAGTAAAATCAACACAATGGCCCTATAATACAAGTGGAAATCCTGTATATAGGTCCCATTACTGAAAATGTGCATACATTTGAACACCTGAATTAAACTTTCAACATGAAACAACACATAATAACACAGACTTACTGCCTTTCTTACTGTCTGAAAACTCGTCTCATCTTTAGTGTCATGAACTTAGCCTTGGAAAGAATGCTCACTACAATTATCCACATGCCATTCTGAAAGAAATCAACTTTGATCAAGAAAGGAGTTGATATATAAACCACTTAAAACAAAACTCTCAAATTTTACTTTGAGATACTTAGAATTTCTCTCTTTACATTCCTTTCAGTGTAATTTCTATGTATCTGCATATATACTGTTCCTACTAGTTTACACTATTAAAGCTCACTCAGTCACACCTGTATGAGCTGTTTTTTTAACGAAATACAGTGCCTTAAAATACTTAAGGTCAGAAGGGAGTTATTAAAGTAGAATTAAAGAAGGATTTCACACACAGCTTGCAAAGCAGAGGATTCATCTGCCAGAATTTTCTTTACCTCTCTCTATAGACTTTTGCCTTTTAATCCTTGATAAAGATTATTTGATCAAAATTTTATTAAAAAGTGTAAGCATTTGTTCTAACAACATGCTTGTAACTACCATTTGAAAATGTATTAAAGCTGCTATCAAAACAGTTAACTGATATGAAAAATCCTTATTCAATCCATTGAGGAATGAGTTTCATCACAGTTTAATTTTACGATGAAGGTCGAAGAAAGTATAAAAAAATTAGCAGGAGACTTAGAAGAAAATAAGATAACTGATTTGAAAATATTTTAAGAAAAAATAAATTTTAAATTTTCACTAATACAGAAAATGTGTTAAAGCTTAAAGCTGGTAAGTTAATGATGCTGTGTAGGTTTGAGTTAGAACAGAACAATTTTGCTCAGTCATTTTACTTTTCAGCTCAGTTCCTTTAACTAACTGCATTGTCTGAAATTAGTAGCATGTCTTCCCAGGCAGTGCCTGGTTCTAGCAGTGATAACGCCCAATATTTAGAGTTAGTACCAGGGACTGGTGTGCAGACCAAGGCCACTGCTAGATCCTGTGTACCACATTGGGGTGCAGAAAATGAAAGGCCGCACCTGCAGGGAGGAGTGGACAGATCAGCGCCCTTAAACTGACCCACGGGATGTTCCATCCCATAGACGCTGTATTCAGCTGCTCGGGGCCCTTGCTCTGCTGCTCTCGACACAGGCGCTCTTGCTTGGAGCCCTTGCTTGGATTCTTCCTCGTTCCTTCAATGGGTGGAATCTAAGGAGGACTCTACCCCTTCTGCCTTCAATCCTGATCAGAGTGTTCCTGAATCCAGTACCAGAATCCAGCTCCTGAACACCAAGCTAAACCAAGCTAAAGAGAGCAACAAAGATGCTTCTGAAACTGGTGTGAAATGAGACTCAAAGTTCAGTTACAAATCTGGAAAAAGTTTATACTAGTACTCAAAGGTAAATTGTGGTTATGTGATGACCAAGCACTTGCAAGAAAAAGGAATAGTATCAGTCTTTGGAGGTGACTCTTGTCAGTTGTAAAATCCAGGTATCCCTATAAGGAGGATATCAAATACCACCCAAGCAAAAGGACCACCATGGAAAAAAGAATTAAGTACCTGAGAGAACTAGCTGTGTGACAGGTGATTTATGGTGACAGACTTGTAGTAAACCCTGATGCAATTCAATGCTGGCAACCCATGTTGCAGAAGTTTGTGCAGAGTGCACCATCAGCATATTCCCACACATTGTCAACAATGATCAGGTGAGCTGATGGTGAAGCACCAACTGTGACTGAAGTGGCCAGAAAAGTATGACAATATGACGATAGGTCCCCTACAGGCCATGGAAAGAATGGCTTGGGAAACCAAGAGATCAGTAGAAAAACTGATTGAGAAACTAGACAGAAGGGAGAACAGATCTTATTATTCCCCTGAACGGACCCATGTTGAAGCCATTAGGAGAAGACAGTTTCCTATGAGACCAGTTAAATAGGAAAGGTACATGTCATGATGTACCTTGTGGTCTCTTCTGCGTGAGTTCGGAGAGAAAATAAGCAGATGGGATGGAAAGCCTACTTCTGCCCTACAGGCACAAGTACTCAGCTCACAAAGCAGACCAAAGAGAAGAGAGAACTCTTCCAGAAGGGAAGCTGCTCCAGTCCACTATGAGCAATCCTCTGGTTCAAGTACATGGGCCTCAGATCCAAACCTAAGTAGGGTGAATGAAACTGTAATGTCTGTAGTCAATACAAATCCTGTAAATTGTGGAGAATGATCACACGGGGTCCATCCAAGTGTGTGCCAGAGAGAGAACCAACCTTTATTGTTACCACTCTTGTGCTTATATCCTAGTAAACAACCCATGCGCTATTTGGCTCATCCTAATAGTGTACAGCCCCTGAACACATGCACCTCATTACCAACTTTGATTACTCCCCTCCTCAGAGACACAGCTGCGTGTCATCAAGGCCAACCCTGTCAGGGTCGAGCCCTGTAGAATCTCTTTCACCTACAGTAAACTATGTGAATCCTGCTAACTATGCACACCATGTGAACCAGGTAAACCATGTGAACCTGGTGAACTACACAAACCCAGTTGCCAACTATAGGTACTACCCTTGGAATTAGAGGGGCCGTGCCTCCATCCAGGTTGAGGAGAGAGACAGCAGAGTTTATTGGACTGTGTGGATTCGATGGCCTGACATGTTAGAACCACAAAAGTGTAGAGCCCTGGTAGACACTGGTGCCCAGTGCGCCATATTGTCATCAAATCACAACGGGACAGAACCTGTTACTATTAGTGGAGTAACAGGAGGATCTCAAAAACTGACTGTAGTAGAGACTGAAGTGAGCCTTACCAGGAATAAGTGGGAAAAGCACTGTACAGTGACTGGTCCAGATGTCCCGTTCATCCTTGACATAGACTTTCTCAAGAAAGAAAACTATAAAGACACAAAAGGGTACGAAAGGGGCTTTGGTATAGCAACTATAGAGACTGAGGACACGAAACAGCTGACTGTCTTGCCCAAACTTTCAGAGGATTTTGCTGTGGTGGGGAAAATGAGAACTGAAGATCAAAAGGTGCCAGTTGTTACAGAAACCGTGCATCAACGACAGTATTGTACCAACCGAGACTCCACAGCTCCTATCCAGAAGCTGATCCATCAACTAGAGGGTCAAGGGGTGACTAGCAAAACTCGTTCACCCTTTAACAGTCCTATATAGCCCACGAGAAAATCTTATGGGGAATGGAGATTAACACTGAACTATCGTGGCCAGCAATGAGTGCTGCCA
>VWZK01007613.1:0-12714 GCA_013396935.1 Baryphthengus martii | reverse complement strand
GCAAGGATGCTGTGAGAGACCATGTCGAAATCTACCACTACCACTTGTTTCTTACAGTAATGTCATGTCCACTTGTATGTGAGTTACTATCAAGTTTAGTGCATCTCTAATTGAAAAACCCACTTAAGGATTAATAAAGAACCAGAAAGATTGGCACTAAAATGTAACTATAAATAAGTCATAAAAATAGGAACGCTAATACCATGTCCAATCCATAATTACATAAGTAGTTTGAACAACATACTGTAGCTGATATTTTACTTAAAATTATTATTTTGAAAGATGTTGCCTTCTAACAGAGCATAATCATCAATTTTACAATGTCTCCTGTGAACATTTACACAGAAGGAAATGAATGATTTTGTCTAAGTCTAAAATCTAAACCCATAGACTGTCCTAACTTAGAGCAGGACTATAAAATTGCAAAATAGAATAAAATACCTTTGGTCAAAAAAAAATAAAAAAAAATAAAAATAGGAAACATTGCCTTCCTGACAACTGACAAGATAAATCAATCCAAAAATAGATGTGAAAATCATCTGTGTATCCCTTTTCTATCTATTTTGGAACACTCATTTGTTAAAATTGCTCTTGATCTTGCTACGGTAAGATGCTGTGAAATACTCTGCAGACTCATATTTCAAGTATTAGGTTCCTGATATATTTCTGTATGCAAATTTCAGCTAAAATTTCTACATCTAAATAACAACTCTTTCTCTATTGTCATCTCTTTCTGTGTTTCCAGTGAAATTTGATTAACTAAAAAGAGAAACTTTGGGTTTCTGTTGGCTTCTTAAATTGTTGCTAGCAGCAGAAGTAAGCATGTCTTAAAATCGATAGTGCAGTTACATGCACTTGGTAAGTGGATTAAAAAAATAGTCCTATTTTTAAAAGAAATACAGTTTTTCATGGGAAATTTACTCCCAAGTACTACCTCTAAGCTAGCTGGCATCCTTCCATAAGCTATTATTGAATAGATCTTTGGTCCTCTAGGCAGATGTAACATGCACCCTGGAGATTTTCGGAGAACACTAAAGTTCACACACACTCACTTTAGCAACAATATTTTACCCCTAATTTTGAGGTACTTCGTTTGATTATAATATCAAAGTTTCACTTCTCATATCCATTGCATGATGGAATAGAACAACATGAGTAAATAATAAGCTAAAAAGTAAGATTATGAATGTTAAAGATATCTGAAAGGTTTTTTAAACTTTTCTCTGTGGTACTTTAATGAATAAGCAGGGCATAAACTTTAATTTGAAAAAAGCCAAAGTGTTATGGAGGCATAAGTTAAACCACATAGATCCTTTGGATTTTCTCCAACTGATTTTTAATCACCCGTTCCAAACTGAGAAGCATAGAGTACCAGTTTGGGAGGTAGCTCAAGGATCATCTGGACCAACCTTTCTTTGCAAAAGCACTGTGTAAACAATATGTCCCAGCATCCTGTCCATCTGAATCTTTAAAGCATCCAACGTTGGGAAATCCCAAGGAGAAATTCAGACTGAATTCTTACAGCTCCTGAGAATTAAAAAGGCCAATCACAATGTAGGATTACTAAATCAAAACTACCTAGATGAAGATGTAAATCTTTTGTTGATGTGTTGAGTCAAATTATTTACTAGCTTTTTTGGTTTGTGTTGGGGGCTAGGGGCTCTGTTGGTCAGCTGACTGTAGAGTATCCTGGAAATAACCTTGATGTCTTTGTCCTCACAGCTTCTAATCTAAGAGCTAGATTAAGCTTCAATATTTCCTATCACAGTGCTTTGCTCTGATTTGATATTGGTTCTATAGTTTAATGTGTTGTATAATGTTAAATACGTAAAATAACATGTTACAGATGACACAGGCAGGAAGGAATAAAAGAAGACTAGGGAAAATGTGGGCATTGTGCAACAAGTTGGGGGATCTGGTTATACAGGACTTGGAAAAAGCTAACATACTGAGTACCTTCTTTAACTCAATTTTTGCTAAAAGACCAGCCTTCAGGAGTCCCAGTTCCCAGAGAATGGAAGGAAAGACTGAGATAAGGAAGAGGTACCCTTTGTGTACCATGATCTGTTCAGGCGATATTTAAGCAAACTAGTTATACAATAAGTCCATGGATCCTTATGGGATGCACTCACAAGTACTAAGGAACTGGCTGATGTCATTGTAAGGCCACTCTCAATAATTTTTCCTCAATCATGACAACTAGAAGAAAAGCCCAAGAACTCAAGGAAAGCAAATGTCACTCCTATGTTCAAGAAGGTCAGGGAAGACCCAGGTCAGACACCTCTTGACCCCAGGGAAGGTGATGGAACAGCTGATGCTTGAAACCATTTCCAGGTACTTTAAGGACAAGAAAACAATCAAGTGTAGACAGCGTGGTAGCACCAGAGAGAAGTCATGCTTGACCAACTTGATAAACACCTGCATGAAATGACTATCCTTGTAGATGAGAGAAGAGCAGTAAATATTCACGCAGAATCACATAGAATCACCATTGTTGGAAATTACCTTTAAGATCATCAAGTCCAACCATTATCTAACTCTACCACTGCCGCTACTACACCATATCCTCAAGCACCATACCTAGATAACTTTTAAATACATCCAGGGATGGTGATTCAACTACTTCCCCAGGTAACCTGCTCCAGTCTATGATAACCTTTCAATACAAAAGTTTTTCCTAATGTCCACCCTAAACCTGCCCTGGTGCAACTTGGTGCCATTTCCACTTCTCCTATCAGTTGTGACTTGTGAGAAGAGACCAACCCTCACCTCTCTAAAACCTCCTTTCAGGTAGTTGTAGAGCGTGATAAGGCCTCTCCCTGACCTCCTTTTCCTTAGACTAAACAAGCCCAGCTACCTCATCTGCTTTTCATATGACTTATTCTCAAGACCTTTCATCAGCTTTGTGACCTTTCTCTGGACCCACTCCAGCACCTCGTTGTGTTCTTACTCTGCAGTGTCCAAAACTGATCACAGTACTCAAGGTGCAGCTTCACCACTGCTGAGTACAAGAGCACAATCACTTCTCTAGTTCTTCTGGACACACTGTTCCTGATGTAGGCTGTGATGCCATTGACCTCAGCCCATTGATCCAGGCTGTCCATGTATATTGTCTACCTGTATTTCAGTAAGCCCTTTGATAGTGTCTCCTACAAAATCCTTTTAGACAGGATGTTGTATGAGTTGGATAAAAAGATAGTGAAGTACATTCAAAACTGGCTGAATGGTGAGGTCAAAAGCATGGTGATTGGTGTCATACTCTAACTGGAAGACAGTAGTTTACTCTGGAGGTCAGTGTTGGGTCCAGTCCCATTTAACACCTTCACTAACAATCAGGATGATAAGGCTGAGTGTACCCTGAGCGACTGCAGATGACAGCAAATTAGAAAAGTTTGTTACACCAGCATGTTGTCCTTCAATCCAGAGTGACCTCAACAGGCTGGGGAGACAGTGACAGAAACACTCATGCAGCTCAACAAGGAGAAGTGCAAAGCCTTGCATCTGGGAAAGAGCAATCTCATGCACTGGTATATGTTGGGGTCCACCCAGCTGGAAAGCAGCTTGGTAGAAAATGACATTGGGGTCCTAGTGAATACCAGGTTGACCATAATTTAACAATGTGCTCTTGTGACAAAGAAGGCCAATGGTGTCCTGCATTAGCAGGTCTTGCCTTCAGGTTAAGGGACGTGATCATTCCCCTCTCCTCAGCACTGATAAGGCCACTGTTGATGTACTGTGCCCACTACTATACTCTATCTAACCGCCACCAGAGGAATATTGTCAGAGATTGAGTCCAGAGCAGATCCCCACAGCAGCACGACAAGCCACACATCTCAGCCACCAAAGACACCTTCTCCACTGGCAAAACGGTACCTGTGGGGAGCCCCTGAGCACAGAGGCACAGTACAGGTGCAGGGCCCTCCTCCCAGCAGGCTCCTGCACCCGGCATTTCTCATGAGCCAATCCCACCAAGCAGAGGGGAGAGCCTGCCCAGCCCTGCAGCTGCAGTCTATGAGCACATGGGTAGAGTAGTGCTATGGGCTTGGCTTTTTGCCTGCTGGTGCATCCAATAAACATCCAGATGCTTTACAGGGATTGTGTTTTTTCCAAAAAAAAAAGAGGACTTGGGTGTCTTGATGGACATCAACTTGAACAAAAACCAGCAATTTGCCCTTATGGCAAAAAAAAAAAAGAGACAACAGCATCCCAGGCTGCATTAGGAGGAACATTGCCTGCAGGCTGACAGAGGTGATCTTTCCATTCTCTTCAGCACCAGTGAGGCTGCATCTTGAATCCAATGTCCAATTCTAGACTCCGAAGTACAAGTGAGACACAGGTATACTGTAAAAAGTCCAATAATGGGCCACTAAGATGATGAAGAGACTGAAGAATCTCTTGTCTGAGGAAAGGCATAGAGAGATGTTCAGCTTGGAGAAGAGAAAGCTCAAGAGGGATCTTATTAATGTGTATAAATACCTGAAAAGAGGCTACAAAGAGGATGGAGACAGACTCTTCACAATGCTGCCCACTGGCAGAAGAAGAGACAACGTGCACAAGCTAAAACGCAGATGGTTCCCTCTGAACAACAGGAAATTCTTTTTCACAGTGAGGGAGGTTCCCTCTGAACATCAGGAAATATTTTTTTGGCTGTAAGGGTGATTGAGCATTGACACAGGTTCCCCAGAGAGGTTGTGGAGCTTCCAAACTTGGAGATATTCAAAAGCCACCACTACAGGATCCTGGGAAACCAGCTATGTGTGGCCCAAAGGTTTGGACAAAATTACCGTCAGAGGTCCCTTTCAGCCTCAACCTTTCTGTGATTCTGTGATTTCACACCTGTCTGATCTTTCTCACATTATGCTCTAATGAATGAGATCATTCAACTTGTTTTTATTCTGTTTTTATAGTAAAGCCTTGGTTATCATACATCACCATTAACTGTCACTCTTCAACTTTTTATATAGAACAAAAGAATATCAAATAATTTCAGGAGAACACAACAGGATATGAATGCCTTACGTAATTGAGCAATTCATTAATTTCCTGGATCTTTATGAAGAAAATACAAGTAAGAAATCAAAACCTCCCTAATGTCTTTAGAAAGGGACCTTTTTCTCATACATTTCTTCTATATTTCATCATAAATTGATACATCAATCCATACAGATTAATGGTGGATGATGGATGAAAGCCTCATTTCATGTTTAGGAATGAAATTTTAGTTAGGAAACATTTGTCTGTGTGAGTGTGTGCATGTATTTATCGGTGTTTGAGTATTCACATGTGTTGAGATGTGTCTTCCCTCTTTCTAAGAATATAAAATATTAGGTCTGATTTTTTTATCATTTGTATGATTATAAAGCGATTTTACTATTGTAGTTTGTGGAGTTACACATGCATAACACTAGTTAGAAAAGATTAAACCATGTAAGAATTTGCGGTGATTTTGTCTAGATTGTTTCCCTTTGAGGTTACTGACTGACTTATTTTTTTTTTTTTTTCCCTTCTGTATAGACATAAATTCATTCAAAATAAAATCTTTTGGAACCATTTGACTCATTGCTTTGCTCAACCCAACAGTTAAATGTTATAGACAACCTTTTTGCTTTAGTCAAAGGTGCTGCCAGTCAAAAAAACAGAGTAGTAAATCAATGAAAAAGATCAAGAGAAAAATATTTTTCTTCATCTTATCAGACAATGTGAAAATGTGTTTTAATAAAATCTAAACAAAACTTCAAATTCTTGTAAGAATCTTAACTTGATTAGGGAAAAAGCCTTTGTCTGGACATGAATCCCTTTTCTGCTTCAATTCAGACAGACATTCAGAAGTTAATTGTGCTCAAAAGTCAACGAGAAACAGACGTTTATTATTAGATGCTTACAATTTTAAAGCTTGGAGGAAAGCCCCTTAATTCCTTATGTAAAATTTAAATATTTTGCTACAGTTTTAATATAGAAATTGTGCTTGTAAAGTCAACATTTGTCAAAAACTACAAAATGTTCTGAGTGAGATATTACGATATTTCCCTGTACTGGCTATAGAAATTAGTTGAGATATGGTTGAGAAGTTGTGTGTAACATTTTAAGAAATGTTTTAGAAATTTTGAAAGAATTTAAGAGACCTTTTGAAGGAAAAGCATTTCGTACATCTTTGTTTCACAACGCTTGTTTAGTAAGATGAGAATGAAAAGATGCATTCGTTGTTTACAAGGATATCAGACCACTTTCAAAAGGGCGCTAATGTTTCAGATACTTCATACTAAATTTTGACTTTATTGTGTATTCCTGATTAAATGGAAGAATATATCTATTGTTTTCCTTATACATTTGTCAAATATTTCTTACATTTTTTTGTATTCCTAAGTTTCTAATGAAAAGTTTTCCTGTCTCTTTAAAAGTCAGTCAACAACACATCAGCCTTAGAAACAATATTTCCTTATTTTCCCCATCAACTGAGCTGAAAAGCTCTAAAGGTAGGGCAAATTCCATCAAAACCATAATCCTGAATACAAAATAGTATTTTAAACCAACAGCTATTAAGAGTTACTCTCTTTCCTTACTTGTAGTTTCAAGCACCTTTCAAAATTGCTGAAACTGATACTATGTGTACACCACCTAATTTTTCCCAAAATTTTTAAAGATTTACCTTTTTTTTTTTTGAGTCGTAAATGATATGGAACACATTAAAGAAGAATCAATCTCTTCAAAGTCAAATGTTAAGATACAGAATTACCCGGGTCATTTAAACAGTGGATTGCACCCTAAATCATCCAGAATAAAGTGGCTGACCCAAAGCATTTGTCACTGGACATAAAACTGATGTTATAAATTCTGTAGGATAACATGAAATACCTTAAGAAATCACTGTCAAAGAAAATTTTTGCTAAAAAAGACTAAAAACATCATCATTAAATCATGACTCCTCATTTAGGATCCAGTTCATCAAAGGTCTTCAATACTTCAGATATGCATGCATATTACCAAAGTCAATAGATGCATTCAAAAGCACAAGGTCAGTGGAATACTTTACTCTTCATGAAACAAAGGCCTTTGAGTGAGCTCCTCAGAGGCAGTCCCCAGTATTGAATCTTGTCTGCCGCTTCTGTGTTTACCAGTGCTTAGGAAAACACAGATTATATATATGATTGAAACACTTTAACTTCACAACAAAATGACCAAATTATCAAGTAACCCAGGAGTTTAACAGGCTCAGAGCAAGGGTTTAAAGTAAAGTCTTACTGGGGTTCTTTTGAAGTGGGAGAAAACCATGATGGACTTTCCAACTAGCCTGGTAATGACCCCAAAACATTAAATGTGTCAAGAGATCCTTTTCTTAGGAAATGACCAGTTACGAGCCATCAGAATTGCCAGTTGCTCACTTCACACGACAACGCTGTCACTGTCTGTCATTCATTATTTACAACGACAAAGCAGATTTCCTGGAAGTAGCAATTCTCCATTTTTAAATAAATATCTAAAGTAATGCCTGCTTTTTAGAAAAATGAAACGGGAATGTATGTGTCTTTGGAGATGCCTCAAGAATACTGTCAATCCAATACAATGCCATGTTTTCAAAGTTGATACACAAGGAAGAAGAAAAAAATCAGTCTTCAGGAGAATGAAGGAGAACTCTATATGGCAACTGCTGTTTGTGAGGAATAACAGCAGGCAGACTAACACGTTGGGTTTTTTTAAATTATATGCTGAAACAATCTGAAATGCATTGGTTGGGAAAATACCTCTTTTCTTAGGTGGCACAAGGAAGCAGGGGAAAAGAGAGAGGAGGAAGGAACAGCAGGGACAACGCATGGTGAATGACCGCAGCTCCCATTGCCTTTTCCCCTATGCTGCTCGCAGGGAGAAGGGAGAGAATTTGGGAGCAAAGTTGAGCCAAGAAGAAGATGGAGGGAGGTGTTTTAAAATTTAGTTTTTATTTTCTCATCACTCTACTCTGATTTCATCAACAATAAATTAATTTCCCTGAGTCAATTCTGGTTTACCCACAATGGTAGTTGGTGAGTGATCTCTCCCTTCTTTTATCTTGACCCAGGAGCCTTTTGTTGTGTTTTTTCTTCCCTGTCCAGATGAGGAGAGCGAGTGATATAGTGACTTTCATGGGTATCTGTCGTTCAGCTAAAATCAATCCACCACAGCAAGTATTGCTGTTGGTCTTCTATTTTTATTGGTCCTCTGCAATGTCTGGACTATATTTTTTAGATATCCAAAACTTATTTTCTCATAAGAGTAATGCATTTGATTTGGAATCAACAGGTAGTGGGTATAGCTGTAATTTCTCTGCCACCTTAGTGTGCTTTCCACCAGAATCTGACTGTTCTTTGCATTCCCTTGTTTCCCATTCTTGTGATAATTAATAGCTTTAGAGCAGAGATTGAGGTTCCTTGCATCTCTCGACCTGCCACTTGAATTATCAAGTAAGGTTTGAATAGTTTAGGTGAGGCAGGAAGCCAGATTGACTGCCATGTCCCCACCCAAAGTTAGAATTTGTGGCTCTTATTGAAGAACTTGAAATGGAATGTGAAGGGAAAGTGAAAAAGAAACAAAAAAAAAGGCGGGGGGGGTGAAGGTTGGATCAAATCTGAAACAATAGATGTGTGATATCTTGTTGTAAGCCTTCTCTACTACAAGATACTGTTAAATCTCTGCTGCTGCAGACTATAGCTCTTCTATGGAGGGGCAGTTTAAACAGCTATATCTGGCTTTCTTCCTCTACATTTCAAAGTGAAATTGTTTTGAAAACACCCATTTGTAGGAACTGACTCTCTGTTTCTAATATAGGGAAGACTTTTTTATACTTTGATCACATCACACATATTCCAGTAGCATGTGAGACAGAAAGATGACTATCACTTCATTTCTAAGCTTTCAGCGAATTATTTAAGTGATACTAGAGTAGCAAAAGTCACTGTCAATCATTGCTCACAGCATCTAGTGACTGCATACTGGTTCACTTTTGATATGTGGATAAAAGCTTCCTTTTGGAAGACACTAACACTGAACCTCTGCTTCAGGCATTGGCTTCTTGTAGGGGTCCGGGGCGTTTACTGAATCTTACACAGCCTCAGACCACACATTGAATAGAAACATTTGGTCCCATAGACAAGGCTAAATATGATCTGAAGTAAGACCTCCATCCAGCACACAGTATAGATGCCAGGGTCTCAGCACAACCTCCTGCAGTCTCCTGATCAGATAATCACTCAGACAGGAAGGGAAATCTCTAAATTCAGCCCCCTGCTCAGATTGCATGCAGCAATGAATTAAGATTAGGCTTTTCCGGGTTTTGCCCTGCCCAAGCCAAGGCCTCAAAACCTCTAAAAAGATTTCAATAGCTTCTCTGGGCAACCTCTTCCAATTTTGATCTTTTCCTATGGCACCCAATTTTTTCTTCATGCAAACATAGCCACAGAAGCAGTCAGGTATTAGAATCATTTATGACATGCAAAATTTTGTACTGAGGGCCTTTATCTTTCCTGCAAAATAGCAATGGATACTGCTTTTTGCAAGCCAAGGGATATATGGGTGTAATTGAATTTGTTTTTCACCTTCTTTAAGACAGGTACAACATTGCAGAGGATTTATATAGTCCAATCCTGCTTCTAGTTGTGACAGTTAATTTTCTCTTTACACCTTTGAATAATTCCATCAAGAATACCCCCAGACAAATGGTCATTTCTATCAGTGTAGGTTAAGGTTAGGTAAACATTTATCAAGAAAGCTCTATGTTTAGTGTGCCTGCTGCAGGCAAAGGAGTAATCTAAATCTGTTACTGGTTTTCTCCAGACTTTACTCTGAGTCTGATATATCACTTCAACTCAGAATCATCCTGATGCAGCCATGATTTCACTGGAACTATAGCATGAAGAATAAAGATTCATCCTATGTTTTGCAGCATGCAATAGTATTTGGTGATGTTCAATGTCATGTTTATTTAAAGACTAAGGCTAATAGCAAAGAGATTTTGTAACAATCACTTCCATTTAGCATGCGGAGCAGTCATGTATACCAATAGAAGACACACAGTGCATCTGTATTTTTCAGCTCCTCTTTCAGCTAGCATGTTAGAGGAAAAATAATGAAATCGCCCATCTTGTTAAACATTCATTTAGATTTTTTTCTGTATATGATGGGCTTCTCACAAATGCTACATAAAGTACCAATTGAAACCAGCCCTGTCACGTATACTTCTACAAAATATGAACAGTGCTAAATATGTTAAAGTGAATCAATTTCGACTGAAAGTGTTTTAACCTCCTTTTAGGTCAAGAAATAGCAATTCTTCCAAGCTCACTGTAACCTGAGAATTAATCCTGAAAGGCCAGTGTGCATGGCATACTTCATTTGGTCTGTGAAATTTATTGAAAATACTCTTTCTCAGAACTGTACTTGAAGCTTTCTATTAGAAATTTTAGGTGTGGTTCCTCTAACTTATATTCTAAGTTGTGTTCAGAGTTGATTTCTCTCAGATCAACTAGGGGACTCACAATTCACAATCTCTTCCTTTGTTAGGAGTATAACAACAGAATGAGCAGCAAAACATGACAGGGTATGCTCATACATATAAAACTTGGTTACAACACTGAAACAATTTGCAAGTAAAAATATGTACTCTGCATTCACAAGAGTGGAGTACTTCTGAAAATGGCATTCTGGCTCTAGTCAATCAAGGAGCGTTTGTGTTGAAATTCTATTTCTAGATGCATTACATTCATGATTCAATACATCAAAGAGTAATAGCACAAAAAGCATGGCTCACATTGTTGACCCCATAAACAGCTGGTGGTGCAAGAAGAGAAATATTAATTCTTATAGTAGATTCTCAAGTGACTCTATTAGAGTGCTTCGTTCTACAGATCAATGAAATATTGTTACTATTTCTCTTGCAACCCTGTTTTACTCCCTTCATAAAATAGCCATTTGTCCTTCATCCTTATACTATTTATTCCTAGAGATGAATAACCCCTATTAGTAACTGAGGTCAGGTGTTACAACACATGGCTCTGTACTAGTGGAATATTTTTTTAATTGATTAGATGGTAGCATTTTTTCCTTCTAGTAATGAAATAACTTAGCAACTGCAACCTGTTGCCCATGGATATTCAACCTGCAGAAAATTGGTTCACTTCTCCTCAAGTTTTTAGCTTATCCTGGTTTGAGTGAGAACAGAATGAATTCTGTTCAGTGTTTTTACTTTTCTGTTAAGTTCTTCTAACTAACTGCTTTCTGAAGTTAATGGCAGATTTTTGCAGATAATGTCTGCTTCCAGCAGTGATAATGCTCCATGTTTAGCGTTACTACCAAGGATTGGCGTGCAGACCAAGGCTACTGCTGGATTTTGTGTATCACATTGAGGGTAATGAAAGTAAAAGGCTGCACCAGCAGGGAGGAGCAGGCAGGACAAGTGACCCCAGACTGACCAACAAGGGATTCCATCCCACATATTTTGTATTCAGTACAAAGCTGAGGGATCATGAGGGTCAAGCTCTGCCCTCAGCTTTTTCTCTCTTCTTCAATGGCTGGCATCCAAGGAAGACTCTTTGTTCTGCCTTCGATCCTGATTCATGTATTCCTGAATCCAGCATCAGAATCCAGCCCCTGAACACAGTCCTCATCTTCCCCCACTGCATCAGTGGTGACGGTGACATAATGGTCATCGAGAGGCTTGGGTTTTATAGTGATTTTGTAAATATTCCGTTTTATTTTCATTTTCATTAAAGCTATTCTAGTTTCCTTTTCTAATCAATAAATCTCTCTCACATATTCCTTTTCTCTTCCCCTTCGGTGAGGGAGGGGGTTTAACAGAGAATGTCTGTTATAGGTCTAGTGGGCTGCCCTGACTCTAAACCGTGACAGATTTATTGGCGCCCAACATGGGGTGTGATTGGAGCTCTGATAGATTGACTGAATAGTTCAAATTCCGTTCACTCAGCTGAGAGATCATAACTTTTTTTTTTCTGAGAGTCATGAGAATTGGAAATTAAATCAGACCACTTAGATTGTGTAGTTTCTGAGAGCAGTGTTCTTTGGTGTCTTTTTAGGATCTCTTTCAGAGATAAATGCCATACTGTTCCCTTATATGCTGTATGAGTTGTGGTGTTGTCTAATTGTTCTCACTCTTTATCCAAAAGTTATCAGTTCTGGGCATTGGGCAAAGCTGTCACTTTGCTGGGCTGTTTATCACTGATTTATGTTGTGCTGAGCTAGGCAATGAGTGTGTTTCTGTACTACAAGTGTTACATAGTGGATTTTGTTACTAAGACTACGTCCAGTTTTACCTCCAGAAGTTATACTACTCCTCAGCATGCTAATCTGACTCCATCAGATTTTAGAATTTCATTCAATAGTAACGATTACAGATATGGTTATTACCAAAATATTATACTATTATTGATTTTATTTTTCATTCTCTCTGTTGTGCAGCACCAGATTAACCATCAGTGCAGACAGTGTCAGACAGCCACCTCAAAATGTAGAGTGTGTGCTGCTTTGCTAACAGGCATTGCAGTTACTCAGGCCTTGAGAGATTCCATGACACACTCTGCAGCTATCCAAACTCCACAAGGTTTCATGATGTGCATTAAACACACTGCAAATACCCATGCTCCACAAGCCCCTCCCCCCCCCCACCCCCCACTCCCCAGAGCCCTCTTGCTGCAACAACTCACAAAACAAGCACCACAGCTACTCAGACTCCAC
>VWZK01007612.1:0-16876 GCA_013396935.1 Baryphthengus martii | reverse complement strand
ATCCATCCATCCATCCATCCATCCATCCATCCATCCAAGCACTCCTTGTGGGTCTGCCAGTGCAATGGGTAAAGAAACTTGTTAACCCCCAACATTTACCAAGATAATCACAGAATCTTTATGGTTGGAAAAGGCCTTTAAGATCATCAAGTCTGACCGTACAAGCAGTGCTAATTGTCTGCTTTTTCCAGGCGGAGCAATAGGTTTTCCAGATTCCTTAAAAACAGAGCGACTTGTCGCCTCAAAAATTCTCGTCTTCCTTCATCACTTCTTCTATTTCTTAACCTCTAATTCTCCAGTAATACCTGAGGTCTAAATTCAGTCAGTGACTCAATAGTTGGCAGTGTTCTCCATAACATTGCTTCTGAAGTGGATTTCTCAATCAATTTTGTTAGACCCACACTGTACAAAATTCAGGTGAGGAATTTTTCCTCTTGAACACTAACCTCCAAGTTCCAGTCTCGATTATCAAGAGTTTTCCCCTCGAGCTCAGTGCTTGCTGGATCTAGATCTAAGATAGGCTGTCAGAGGGTTTTTTTGTAGTTCTTATAAGATCTGTGGGATTATAGCCACAAATCTGTCTGTAATGGTGATTCCAGTCCAAATCTATTAAGTAGTCTGTTTGTCTATTATGGGTTGCCCAGAGAAGCTGTGGATATCTCATCCCTGGAAGTATTGAAACCCAAGCTGGATGAGGCTCTGAGTCACCTGCTCTAGGGGGACGTGTCCCTGCCCATGGCAGGGGAGTTGGAACTGGATGATCTTGAAGATCCCTTCCAACTCAAGCCATTCTAGCATTCTATGATTCTATTATTTGGTAAATAATATTTTATTAAAACTTCTTTGTAAAATTTCTCGATTCCTTTTAAGCTACAGTCGTGCCAACACCACGAAACAAGAGCTATCAACATCCTCCATGATACACTTCTTGCTCACCCCACAGAGCAGACATTTCCAAATGGCTTGTAGGGTTTTCATAGGATCATAGACTCATAAAGTTATAGGAGTTGGAAGGGACCTCTGGAGATCATCAAGTCCAACCCCCCTGCCAGAGCAGGAGCACCCAGGGCAGGACACACAGCAACAGATCCAGGGGGGTTTGGAAAGTCTCCAGAGAAGGAGACTCCACCACCTCTCTGGGCAGCCTGGGCCAGGCTCTGTCTCCCTCACACCAAAGAAGTTCCTCCTGGTGTTTAGATGGAACTTCATATTTTCTAGTCTGCATCCAACAACAAAGATCAGCCGGAAGATTTTGTTATCAATGTGGAGCACATTTAGGATGTTTTCTCTTTCAGTAGCAGACAAGAAGTTATTTTGTTTCTCAGTTTTACTAAAAATTGCATAACTGTAGCTGGAAATTTGCTGCTGCAGGTCTGTCAGTGTTTTACTGAAAAGGAGAAAATCCCCCTGTCTCTGGGAAACTGGTTGGACCATTTTGCCAGAGAAAAGCATTACAGGGGACAGGTGTGTGCAGTAGACACAACCAGTGACTAGGGCTGCTTTGTCATATTTATTTTCTTTTTAAACAAGGCAGTTGCTCACTTCCTTTGGAAATCATACCGAGGATTATCTGGATTTTAAATCAATATCAATAAGTCTGGGGCAATTTGCTTGGAACATCTAATTACTTTTCCCCTCCCACTAGATTTTCAGGCCAGCTGGTTACCTCAGGGCTTCAAATACCTTGGGATCCATCTTTCTCTCAGAATTGTTCTCAATTAACGTCGCATGCCTGCTTGAAGATCTTGGAGTTGGCAGTCCTAGGTGGCAAAATCTTCTATTTATTTATGGGCAGAGCCATTTGAATAATACATTTTATATATTGCGTTGATTCACATCTTGCCAGTATTGCTTTTGAGGAAGGAGCTGAGAAAGGTACGTTTCAATTTTCTCTGGCAGGGAAAAACCATTTTAAAAAAAAAAAAAAAACAAAACACACCAAAAAAACCCTGGATCAACTTGTTAAGACTATGACACCCAAAAATAATACAGGAACATCTATGAGAAGTTCTGCAAATTTCTTCTTGGGGTCTACTGGAAAGCTGTGGAAGAACTTTTGAGAAGGGCCTGTGGGGATAGGACAAGGGGCAATGGTTTGAAAGTAGAGCAGGGCAGATTTCGCTTGGCCATGAGGAAGGAGTTCTTTCCTGTGAGGGTGGTGAGACCCTGGAAGGGATTGCCCAGAGAAGCTGTGGAGCCTCCTCCCTGGCAGTGTTGCAGCCCAGGCTGGGCTGGGCATAGTCCCATAATAACTACTTTGAAGAAAATTAACTCTTTCTCAACCAAAGTCTGCACAGCTTTGTGCAAACCTTTTTCTTCTGCAGCTCCTTGGAAGCCATGCACACTTTCTCAATATTTTGCAGACTACCTGTGGCAATAAACTACACATTTAGCAAATGAACCAACCTATTGATTTTATTTGAACTGCTCAGCAGAATATTGGCCAGCATTGTGGTCTTCCAGTATCTGAAGGGGACCTGCAAGAAAGATGGGGAGGGACTTTTTACAAAGCCCTGTAGCGACAGGACAAGAGGTAATGGTTTGAAAGTGGAAAAGGGGACATTTAGATGCAAAATAAGAAAGAAATTCTTGACTCTGAGTGTGGTGAGACACTGGAACAGGTTGCCCAGAGAAGCTGTGGATGGTCCATCTCTGGATGTGTTCAAATCCATATTGGATGGGGCCTTGAGCAACCTGCTCTAGTGGGAGGTGTCCCTGCCCATGGCAGGGGGGTTGGAACCAGATGACCTTGAAGGTCCCTTCCAACCCAAACCATTCTATGGTTCTATGATTCTATGATTCTATGATTTTATGATTTTATGATTTTATGATTCTATGATTCTATGATAAGAAGTTTCTAAGTTGAATGGAAAATTTCATCATTTCCAACCAGGTTCATTGGAACCAGAGGAGGAACGAGGGGAACATCCCTGCCTGTGGGAGCGGTGTGGGAAAGGAATGTTGTCCTTCTAAGTTATCAGTGAAGCAAGAGTTGTCTCGCAACCTGTTGTTCAAAATTTATTAGAGCAGCACCGGTGAAGGAGGCAAGGATGGAACTCTGAGGCTGTAACATTTCCACTTCTCTTGCAATTATGAGGAGCTCTTGACAGTGAGTCCAGCAACAAGCTCAACACCTTGCTGGTACCTGTAGAGTTCATGGATTTCTTAGGCAATAAATTGTTGGGTAAAGCCCAGTGGGAAATACGGACAATTCACATGCAGTCGAGTTTATTTTTCCTCAGCCAAGTATATTTCTTAAAAATAAATTTTAAAAATGTAGTTCCACCACAGCAACCTGTAACATTTCTACCACTATAACTGTCATTTCTGAGGATTACACCGAACGCTGTCCAAAAGCTAAGCGCTGAAAAAGCCGACTGTCTCTTCCTACAGAAGGAGGAACAGATGATCCTGGCAAATGGGGCATGCTGGGAATATGGAAGTTGTCAAGAAATTCTTGTTTTGAGCTTACCAACACTTTTACCCACGGCCTCAGCCCTCATCAGCACTACTCCTCTTTTCAACAATACCGGTCAATTCTTAATTGCACGTTGGGATTCAACGTGCACCTTTTTTTTTGTTTTGTTTTGTTTTGACTCCGGAGTCTAATTTAATGAAAAGCTTTGTCATCTTTCTGGGTAGGGAATGTCAGAGGTGCTCTTTGCATAGACGTCGGATTTTTTCCCACCGGTTTACTAACATCATTTTTCGATTCGTACCTGGGGGATTTAGGAAAAAACACGGTTCCTGACACAGCTCCCGCGAAGGCCTAATGTTCATAAATGCCAGGTTGTCAGTCTCATCAGGTCTAAGCAACCGAAATAGAAGGTGCTTTTTAATGCTACCCCAGAGTCAATTAAAATACAGTAATGCTGACATCTGCAGAATACAGAGTGATCAAAGTAAAGGATGCCCATACAGCTTCTGACATAAAAACAGTGTGTTTGGCGGCAGAGTGACACAGTGTAACAGGTCAGGTAATTATGAGAAAATCTATGATGTATCTGTTGCAATTGCTTAGCTCCTCTCCATTATCAGAGCCATCAAACAGAACAGCGCGCTCACTTCTCCTGATGGATCGTAAAGCTCGTGACACCCTCGCTCTCCTGATACAGATGGCATCGCAGGAGCAGCTGAATTAATTTGACAGTAAATAGGTGATAGCAATTGCTGTCTTCTCTCTCTCCTTTTTTTTTTTTTTTTTGTTATTTTTATTATTTTTTAATTGTGCCAGGACAGCTCTTAGCACTTTTGGGAATAGCTCAGAAAGCCGTGATTAGCAGTGTACCCTCTTCTCTTGCAAACCGCCTTCCAATGCTGTTGCTGCTGGTTTATTTACATGATAATTGCTTGATGGCAACAAGATTTTATCCTCCTCCACCTCCCCACCCTAACTCTCAGTCTGAACTATGTGCATTAATTATGATGATTAAGGAATTCTCTCTAAATTTTTTTTTCTTTTTTTTTTATGCCTTGATGTGTTTATTAAATTAATGAAGGAATCTGACACATGGGCTTGTAGGCTTAGGGTACAGTTAGGCTAAAGTCACGGGCGGATTTTAGATGGCTGCGTATTTTCTGCCTCAGTAACATTCTAATTGGCTTAATGGATTTTCAGTTACGCGCTTTGGCTTTCTCCCCCCTCTCCAAAGCAGACTAATTACAGCTTTTTACATTAAATTCTAATAGATTTCAATTTATCTCCTCTAAATTATCACAATAATTGCAGTAATAAATTAGGCATGTAACTGTCATTAATCTAAACAATTTGAATTGGGAATCATAGCAGCGCGACTCAGACTATTTCCTAAATGTATATTCAAATCTATTCCTATAAACCATTGTGTGAGAGGGTCTCATCTCCCAACAAGCTGCAGAACCCAGTAGGCAGGATGGGAGATCAAGGGAAAGAAAGGGGGTGGGAGGCCACGGAAAAAGGGATAAGAGAATGGAAAAAAGTCAAACCAGGCCAAATCTGAGGGCACACTGCATACAGTTAAGTGTCTGAAGAATTGTCTTGGACAGGAGGGTACCTGAGACATTCCATCAGACCTCAGACTCCATCCCTAATCTCTGACTTTTTTTTTTTTCCTCTCTTCTATAAAAATGTGTTGCAAATGTTTCTTTACTCAAGAACACCTACTTGAAATCACAGCCGGCCAAATCATGAAATTTTACCTCTCAAAGGAAATTCTGGCAAGGACTTCTTTCTCATTTAACGCCATTTGCAGTTATTCAGAGCACATTCACAAAATGAAAATTCTGAAGAACTTCACAGAGGAAACTCACGTCATCATTGCTTTTCAAATTAAGAGCTTTCCTCACTTTTATCTTCCCCTCCACTGAGAGCTTTGGAGAGAATCATGGACTCCTAGAATGGCTTCAGTTAGAAGGGACCTTCAAGATCATCTCGTACCAACCCCCCTCACATTGGAGGTTGGAAACAGGTTTCTCAGAGCCTCATCCAGCCTGGGCTTCAACACTTCCAGGGAGGAGGCTCCACAGCTTCTCTGAGCCACCCATTCCAGTGTCTCACTACCCTCAGAGTTAAGAATTTCCTTCTTATTTCCAATTTAAATCTCCCCTCTTCCAGTTTCAAATCAATACCCCTCGTCCTATCACTACAGGCTTTTGTTAAAAGTTCCTTCCCAGATTTCCTGTAGCCCCTTCAGATCCTGGAGGCCGCTCTAAGGTCTCCCAGGAGTCTTCTCTTCTCCAGGCTGAAGAGGTCTAACTCCCTCAGAAGCATTGACTTGACTCTAGTCAGCTTCACACCTGCTCCCCAGGCACGGACATGCTCGTGACGCTTTCCCTGGCACCTACCAGGTTTGTAGAGTTTAAAGTTGGGAGAATTCCCTTCACATCCTTCCATTTCCCTCCCTTCCTCCCTAGGCATTTGGACTTACAAAACACCTGTTTCCCGGTGTTGCCTGAAATCCAGGGCAGCTGGACCTTTCATGCTGCCGTGGAGTCACATCTAAACCTGCCTCAGTAGCAGTTTGGGCAAGATTGCAGCAAACTAAGACTAAAGGTTGAATCACTCCTCGGGCATGATGTGTGTTGGCTTCCAGACACGTGCAGATGTGCTCCAAAGCAAGGCCACTGTGCAGCAGGACAACATGGACAGGGCATAGAGGCTCTTCTGGGGACACAGCCAACCTGACATTCTGAAAATGTGAAATTAGTATTGAGATTCAGCAGGCCCTTCACAACCACAGAGACACAAGGATGGGCTGGGACCACGAGAATTTGCTGTCCTGGCAAATGTGTGGACGTAAACTTATATTTTTGGCCAGTGGGTCAAGGGAGGTGATTCTTCCTCTCTGCTCTGCTCTGATCAGACCCTACCTAGAGTCCTGTGTCCAGCTCTGGAGTCCCCAACACAAGATGGACATGGATCTGTTGGAGAGGGTCCAAAGGAGGCCACACAGATGATCCGAGGGCTGGAGCACCTCTCCTGTGAGGACAGGCTGAGGGAGTTGGGTCTGTTCAGCCTGGAGAAGAGAAGGCTCCTGGGAGACTTTACAGCCTTCCAGTGTCTGAAGGGGACCTACAAGAAAGGTGGGGAAGGATTTTTTACAAAGACCTGTAGAGATAGGACGAGAGGTAATGGTTTGAAACTGGAAGAGGGGAGATTTAGATTGAAAATAAGAACAAAATTCTGGACTCTGGGTTGCCCAGGGAAGCTGTGGATGCTCCATTCCTGGAAGTGTTGAAGCCCAGGCTGGATGAGGCTCTGAGCAACCTGCTCTAGTGGGAGGTGTCCCTGTCCATCGCAGGGGATTGGAATGAGATGATCTTAAGGTTTCTTCCAACCCAAACCAGTCTATGATTCTATGATTCTTTGACATCTGGATGCGAATTTGTATGAAATAAATAATTCTCTGCTTCTAATTCCCAATATTAGTCTATAAAGATCCTTATACAATACGTATTTCTGCAGCTTTTGGCTGCTTCTGTTATAGAAGTGCAAAAGAATTTGTGTTAACATGAAGAGGAGTAGAAGAGCAAATTGTATTTAAAAGTCCAAACTTTCAAACTCCTGAGCTGCAGTCAAATAAAGTAGCCTCAGAACACTGATACCATCTATAGATACGTACATTACGTAACGTTTAAAGCTTTCCTGAGCACCTAATGTGCAGTTTCAATTGAGTTTCCGTATATAAAGACACTTAAGACATTTCTGTTATGCCTCCTCTAGACGAAAAAAAAGTCACTAACGTTTTCCCGGGTGACATTTTTGCAAAATTCAGATGGTTCTGTGAATTTGGGGAGGCTTAAATCAGCAGCGCTTGAGATAACGGCACTTCGATTTGTGCAGCCCTGCAATGGAATTCCTCTGGAAGGATGTATGAACTCGCTATTAATATGAAACGAGTTCCTTGTGATACCTTAATGAATATGCAGCGTCCCCTTAGTGACACGAATAACACTGGAAACCTTTATGCATTTTCCATGGGCCGTCACCTCGGCTAATCCTCGGAGCAGGTTCATTCGCAGTCAGATTTCCTGTTACCTGCTTACAAAGTTAAGATGGTCTAACTGCTTGAAATAAGTCTCTTACTCCAGAAGAAGAAGTGAAAGAAAAAGCAAAGCGATGGCTTTAATGGGGCAACAGACCTAGACAAACGGACCCCACTGTGCCCGTTGGATTGGGGGCAGGTCTTCTACGTGTAGATGCTACTTCCCGTACAGAATATTGCAGCCTTATGGTGACCTTTGGTCTTTGTCTTGATGGCTGTATGAAATACGAATTTCTGAAGCAGTAATGCTAACAAAGCAGCACTCTGTGGCGTGTCTGGTGGCATCGGGGATTCCGATGTCGGGTCCAATTCCTGTCTGCACAGCAGTCTCGACGGGTATGAGTTCCTGTGTCTCAGCTGCCTCACTTGTCCAAGAGGAACTGTTGTCATTAGTTAAGTCATAGGGGGGTTTTCTGCACTTCATCTTGATGAGGGTGTAAAATGCACTGAGACCCCATATAGGATTGGATGGTGAAGGTTTCTGATTATACAAACTAGAATTAATACCAGATACAGAGCATTGTTTTTTTGGCTGCCTATAAGGGTTGGCCTTGGACATCCTGACCTTAGCATCACAGAATCATAGAATCATAGAGTCATAGAATCCTAGAATCCTAGAGCCATAGAGTCCTACAATCATAGAATCGTAGAATGGTTTGGCTTGGAAGGGACCTTCAAGATCATCTTGTTCCAATCTCCCTGCCATGGGCAGGGACACCTCCCACTAGACCAGGTTGCTCAGAGCCCCATCCAACCTGGATTTGAACACATCCAGGGACGAAGCATCCACAGCTTCCAGTGTCTCACCAAGAAGGACCTTCCAATCTTACATCGTTGAAAAGTTATTGCAGTTATGGATTAGAATAACTCACCATGTTTCTGTATGAAGATACATCTGTAAGGGTGGAATTGGGAGGCTTTGGGAGGCTGACGTTCTCACTGTTCATTCTCATATTTGGCCAATGACAAAGACCAGACAATCAAAACGATCAAACCTTTTCTTTAGGTCCATTGATAGAATTCAGAATGTTTCACCTTTAGGTCCATTGATACTTAAAGTTCAGAATTCTTTTTTTTAGAGAAGATTAAAAAAAAATAATCCAATAGGTTTTTCATTCTACACATCACTTATGGAGAGTATAAAAAACTTCTGTAGACTGTTATCCTTCTTGTTTCTATATATCCAGAAAGAAACACACCAAACCAGGCCTGTTCTGTACCTACACCCACTATAGGAAGGAGTCATGTCTTGTCAATTTTTTATTTTCTGTCTATTTTCTATTTTCCACTCCAAATGATCTAGTGAGTACATCAGCTGAAGCGAATAACACCATTTGCTGCTTTTTTAAATTGTTTGGTTTGGTTTTTATTTTACTTTGGTAGGTTTTTTCCTAACCCACCCAATGGTCTCTGCTTCTTCAGAGATCTCTTTATATCTACAGATACTTCTTTTATCTCTCTTTAAAAAAAAAAAAGCCTAAAAATCCACACCTTAATTTATTGCTAAAACAATTAATGGTCTTTATTGCTCTCAAGAAAACCTACGAAAGCCTGATATAGAAAGGAGAACAAAAAAAAAATAGAGAAGGGGTAAAGAGGGATGAAATAACCTTGGGTTTTCTTATTCTTTTCCCAGCAGTCCAAAGCTTACACCATCCATCCCTTCTTCTATGGCTGTATTTCCACATTGTTTATAGCCAATGGACACAGGGATGAAAGGCGTTAAGTGAAGGAAGAAAGAATTGCATAATTAACTTTTTAAATTAATTCATGACCCAGTTAAAAGGACAAGGAGGGGGTTATTAATTAATTAAGGTGGGAAACCCTGTGGGCATGTGAGATTTAGAGAGTTTTAACTTCCCAGCCAGGTTAAAAGGCTTTCTAAGGGTGTACTCAGCACTCGGTGAATTTGGAATGCGGTTAATGCAAAAAAAATAAAAAAGAAAGAAAAGGCAAAAATATGTTGTAAAAAGGTTTTTTCAAGGGGACTAAAAAGTCTACAAAGACTGAAAATTAATTAGGAGGAATCCTGACAAATGTTTCCTCAGAATCTGAGAGAAAGCCTAGGTGGTTTCTCGGCTTTTTTTTAATCCTGCTTCACTCTACTGAGCATAGTGGCTGCTTGATGAAGATGAGATGCTTGATAAAAACAGAGATTTCTGTCATGAAATAGATTTTTTAAATCTTCTCAGGTCCTAAGAATTTCAGCAGAATTGGTGGATTAATAGCTATAGCAATAGGAGTAATAACAACAACTGATATTTAAGCAAACTTCTTCTGACTCTCTGGAGATTCCCTTTGCAAATGCAGAATTGAATCAAAACACATTTTAAAACAGCCATTGTGAGTTTCTTCTTTTCTCAGGCACCTGTGACTGCCAATGCCCATTTACAATATAGTCGAATTTATCTCCTTCGAGGCTCAAATCACAAGTTCTTCCAACATTCAGCCAGGTACCTAGGGGTAAAACTTAGAATTTAGGTGAGTTTAGGAAGTCCTTTCTATTATTTTTTTTTATCTTGGTGGCCTTAGGCTTTGAGGTCTTTAAAGTCAGCAATTAGCCTTCCACGACCTTCTGGCACAACCAACAACAAATACACTCGTCCAACAGTTATTTTATGAATTTCTGAAAAAAATACGTTCTTTCCTACTGATAGTATTTGAAGTGGACCACGTGGTTTCCTGCTTGTTTATTTAGTCCCCTCTCACACTTCTATCATCTAACGATGGGTATCAAGACTAATCACTTTCAGCTGACTTTAAATGCCACCTTCTTTTGTTAGCTGATAATGGCTACGAGTGACTCCATCTCATCAGTGTCTGGCAAAATCTCCCTCTCAGTTCAGATGTTGTCATAAAAGTTAATTATGCAGAACATTTTGGCTTTTTCCCCAGTTGCCCACCTTGGAATATCAAATATTTTTTAAAAATAAATAAATCAGTAAATCAAACTAATAAACAAAAGCCATCAGACACAGTGACGTGAAAGTGTTGCTACAAAACATTTGAAAATTAGGGGGGAAATAAAATAATGTCAGCAGAGACAAGACACTGCTAATGGAATTTGGGTCTTTTTACACACACACACACAAAAATTTCATAGTAGCTGAGCTGTGCTATTGTTCCCTAAGCAAGTATCAACCTTTCATGGCGTTATGATTCCCTTTTTCTTTATCATACTGCGGCATTTTGGTGCGAGAATTTTAAAATTAAATCTCCTTCTTGTGCAGGCAGGATGTCCAGTTTTATTCTATCAAACGCCACCGAAACAAAGGGAACAATCCATTTTTCCTGATAGAAGCCAACAGTTCGTAAGAGGTTTGAGATGAGTGTAAGGATACAATTTGCCTAGAGAGTGCCTGAGGATCAAGACAACCTGACTTTCCACGGAATGAGTCTGTCAGCTGGCATCTTGCAGTAATTGCTTCCCATGGCAGGACCTTCCCAGCCGAGGGAGGACTGCTCTCGTCAACCCAAGAATCAATTTCTACAGGAGCTGAATGATAATTGTTTGCTAAGGCTCGGGGAACTTGTTGCCAAGCCGGCGAAAGGGGCTGAAGCGATGATTGGCACTCATTAACCTGGGATTTGGATTTGATGATTTACCTTAGTAGAAAAGTGCGTGGGGGCAAAGCAGGGAGAGGGCTGCAAAATGTTCTTTTGTTTGGAAGAAACAAATGAGATCAACGGCGGAATGAATATCTGAATGTCAAGCCTGAAACCATAGTCGCCTTCGCTCCAAGGGATCAAACAGCAAGCACGGTGAGGTGATTTGAATGCTTCCCTTCAAGTAGAAACATCTCTTTGGAATGTTTTTGTTGTGGCTTTTTTTTTCCCTGATAGATACCCGTGTTTGCGTACTTCGCTCGTTATGGTAAGTACATCCTGGTGACTGATGTCCTGACATTAGATTGTTGAGTTAACACAGCAAAGAGAGTGGGAGAAGATCCATTAGAGCTCTAGAAGGCTGGCTTTGGTCTTCCAGAGTCAAGCTTGTGCTTTTCCAAGAGGTGGGGTCACCACGGTCTGCCCACTGCCACCAGCATATAGGCCCAGCTGCAATTGTGCTCAACAATGTTCTCCAGACCGTTGCATGTGGCACGTTCTGACCCTCACTGAAGTATGACTAGTGCCAGGTATCATGGTGGCCAAAGTTCTTGTCATCCAGCATTTCTTCTCCCAAGTAATCACGGGCTTCAGTTGCACCAGAGGAGGTTTAGGTTGGACATTAGGAACAGTTTCTCTACTGCAAGAGCGGTGAGGCCTTAGAACAGGCTGCCCAAGGAAGGGGGTGGAGTCCCCATCCCTGGAGGGGTTCCAAAAACGTGTAGCCGTGGCACTTCAGGACATGGTGTAGTGGTCATGATAATGTTGGGTAGATGGTTGGACGTGATGGATTTGGAGGTCTTTCCTGATCTTAATGATTCTGTGATTTTAGCAGGTAGAGCAGACACCTGGAGTGTGATTTAGAGTACCAGCCTCTGATACTGCCTTGACTGTTGCCTTCCCTAGCGCCTGATGATGATTTGTGGGACCTTTCAAAGTCTATTGACTGACATAGCAACATTTTTATTTCTGCATCACAAGCAGCGCAGTCACATCAGTCTGCTGGTGCCGGTTCAGGGAGAAGCACAGAGCAGTGACCAAGTGGATAGTATGGTGTTTAGAAGGCTACTTCAGAGGCATGCTCCATCAGGGAGCCCCTATATCACCTTTGATGCCTATCAATATTTTGGGAAATTCCAGATCAAGCCCTTCACCTCAACTCTGTCTTTTAATCTCCTCTTGTATTTGCATTACCAGAAAAAAAATGAAAACAACACAACAGGCCCTGTTTCATGACTCTGGTCTCACCAAGGCTGTACCTTTTAGATCCTTGTGTGTTAAGATCTTCAGAATGGCAAAATGGAGTGTTGGAACAGGCTGCCCAGAGAGGTGGTGGAGTCTCCTTCTCTGGAGACTTTCCAAACTCCCCCTGGATCTGTTCCTGTGTGTCCTGCCCTGGGTGATCCTGTTCTGGCAGGGGGGTTGGACTTGATGAGCTCCAGAGGTCTCTTCTAACCATTCTGTGATTCTGTGTCAAAACTGTGACTCGCGGAGCCTGATAGTGGCCCAATCGTGGCTGTGGAGAGAGTGGGAGCTATAAAGAGTTCACGGGAATCTGAATGGAAAGTCTCATAGTAGGTGCTTCATCTTCATGTACTGATGACTCTTCAGGCCTGATGAGGCTCTGAGTAACCTGCTCTAGTTGAAGATGTCCCTGATCACTGCAGGGGGGGTTGGACTAGATGACCTTTGGAGGCCCCTTCCAATATGGGGCATTCTATGATTCTACATTTCTATGATTCTATGATTCCATGATTCTATGACTCTATGATTCTATGATCCTGTATTTCTATGATTCTATGATTCTATGGTTATATAAACAAAACAATGTTCACAGAATCACAGAATTGTTGCAATTGGAAAAGACCTCTAAGATCACCGTGTTCGACTGTTAAATCAACGGGAAAGTATCTACTTAGCCATGGTCTTATTCCCCACTTACAAGCCACAGGAAGGTCTGTCTCTTTTTTTTTTTTTTTTTTTTTTTCCCAGTTCCTATGTAGTTTTTTTCATAACTTTCTTTCCAGCGAATTACAGCTCTGAAATTTATTAGGTTGTTTCCAGTGCATTTTGAACGCATACCTGGTTATTCAATTCACATTGTAGGTGCAGGTGGTGTCAGGTCACTTGTAATCCCTCAGCAGAGCAGTCCCACCTTCAGTGGCAGCAGCACCAGGGTATTTGAATGCAAATTAGGTCGTTAGAGTAACTAATCCCTAGATGTGTGAGTTTGGAGATAAACACCCTGCAATGAACTTATCTGGATCTGTTCCTGTGTGTCCTGCCCTGGGGGATCCTGCTCTGGCAGGGGGGTTGGACTCCATGATCTCCAGAGGTCCCTTCCAACCCCCACCATTCTGTGATTCTACAGTGATTCTACGATTCTACGATTCTGCGATTCTATGATTCTGTGACCTTTGGAAACCTTCACCTTAAAAATGACTCCCCTGTTCTATGTTTTTCTGATTTGGGCAAGTTCACAGAAAATGCTGAATGACTTGAGAGGAACTACAGAGGTTCGATGGCTTAGTAGGCCGGAATTCCTCCGATACTGCTGACTGCTGCTTTAGCTCTTGTAACAATTATATTTCAATCTGATCACAGGGGAATACATCTCTTCCTTTCAAAGAGTTTGGACATTACCCGCTGTACCTCCCGCGCAGATCTCCCAGCAAATCAATACGAACAGATGTCAAGTTGCAGAATCCCGGCCTGGTGGTGGCTTTGCATTCAAATGCAACCAAGGGGAAGCAGCTTTGTCAAACATGAAAACTTTTCTAAGAGTCACGACCGAGAAAGTTACGTTAAATGAATCTTGCGCACGCAAAAAAGCCACAGTCCCTTATTAAACCAGTCCCAAAAGAGACAATGTCCTTTAATTAGAAGGATTTCTTATCTAAGGATCTTAATTAGAAGGATATCTTATCTAAGGATCTTAATTAGAAGGATATCTTATCTAAAGATCTTAACTAGAAAGATATTTTATCTACGGAACACGATTTTCAATCTAAAGCTAGACATTTATATGTGCAGTATATGCACAACCAATGGAAACAGTCCATCTCAACATGAGGAGGAACTTTTTTCCTGTGAGGGTGCCGGAGCCTGGCCCAGGCTGCCCAGAGAGGAGGTGGAGTCTCTGTCTCTGGAGACTTTCCAAACCCACTTGGACAATGCGATCCTGTGCGACCTTCTCTAGGTGACCCCGTCTTGGCAGAGGGGGCAGATTGGGTGATCTCCAGAGGTCCTTTCCAACCCCTATCATTCTGTGAGTCTATGATTTTATATCTGACATAATTTCTGATGTATATTCCAACCGGTTACGAGCTCCGAGCAGATACGGTACTTCATGAGGGATATGGAAAATGAACGACTCCTGTTCTTTATTCTGCAAGAAACACGACAAAGAGGAGTTCTGATCATGTGTCCAATGGTTTACATAAAACAAGTAAGGTGACATTCTTCTTTGACGTGTCAGACATTTATCATAGAACCATAGAATCATTAAAGTTGGAAACAAACTCCAAGATCACCAAGTCCAGCCACAGAGCTTCCCTTGGACGATCCTGCTGTGGCAGGGAGGTTGGATTTGATGATCTCTGCAGATCCCTCCCAACATCGACCATTCTCCGATTCTATGATTCTAAGGTCTCTTCATAAATGCCCTTCCACCCTACCAAAATAATACCATTAGTAAAAAAATATCCATCAGATTACGTATTTTTTAGAGAATGAGCTCTGCTGTGCTTCATTTCAGAAAAGCAGATCAAGAAATCTTCCCTTGTTTGTCTTCTCCTTGGGAGAATTCCTAATACTAAACTAGTGTTAAGTTTCTTCCAGTGTCTAAGCCACCCTGCGTACACAGGCCTCTATTAATATAAAAGAAAATCATCGCAAATCTTGTCTCTCTCTCTCTCTTCATCCTTCTGCTGCACCCATAACCCGTGACGTCCTATCTGTGCTGACATTTGTCACCCTCTCGTCATGTTTAGAGTCACTGCCGAGGGTTGGGGTGTGCAGAGCAAGGCCACTGCTGGAGCTTGTGCCCCACGTTGCGGGAGCAGAAAGGAAAAGGCAGCACCTGTGGGGAGGAGAGGCTGGGACAGGTGACCCCAACCTGACCAGCGAGGGATTTCATCCCAGAGACATCAGGATCAGTGTAAAGGTGAGGGATCACGAGGGTTGATCTCTCTGGGCTTTTCTCCCCTTCTTCATTGGTGAGCGTCCTAGGAGGCTTCTGTCCATCCTGCCCTGGATCCCAATCTGTGTGTTCCTGAATCCAGCACCAGAATCCAGCTCCTGAACCCGGTTCCCATCTGCTGCTGGGACCAGTCTGGGACTTCCCCAGTGCCTGCTCCACAGCACCAGTGGTGACGGTGATGTAATTGCCATGGAGGGGCTGGATTTGATACTGGTTTTGTATATATTTGTACATATTCCATTTTATTATTATTATTTTCATTTTCATTCCAGCTGTTCTAGTTTCCTTTTCTAATCGCTAAGTCTCTCTCCCTTATTCCCTTTCTCTTCCCCTGTGGGGAGGGAGGGGGGTTAACAGAGAGTGTCTGTTAGAGGTCCAGCAGGCAGCCCTGACCCTAAACCGTGACAAGGTGTCTTCTGGAGAAGACTCTGGTGAAGCAGAGCCAAGATCTACCCACGAAGGGTGGATGTCAAGCAGAAGGGACCTGGTTCTTGTCAGTGGTGCCCTGGGATAGGATGAGGGGCAATGGGCATAAACTGGAACCCAGCAAGTTCTACCTCAACAGAAGGAGAAATTTCTTTCCTGTGAGGGTGCCGGAGCCTGGCCCAGGCTGCCCAGAGAGGTGGTGGAGTCTCCTTCTCCAGAGACTTTCCAATCCCCCCTGGATCTGTTCCTGGGTGATCTTCCCTGGGTGATCCTGCTCTGGCAGGGGGGTTGGACTCGATGATCTCCAGAGGTCCCTTCCAGCCCCTACCATTCTATGATTCTATGATTCTATGATAATGAAATGTCACTCAGCACTGCGAGTGAGGCAGTTTTATGTGCAGCCCCAGTAAGAAATCCATAATGGTGTCGGCTTCTAGGTGTGAACACCGCTGATGTTTGTGCTTTTTTCCTGAATGTCTGATCCGGTCAAATTTACCTCAACCATAACAGTGTTTCCTCAGCAATCCCATTCTCTGCAGGAAAACAAAAATACGGACTTAGAACAACATTCATTTAGAGTATAGATCAATAGCACATGATGTTTTTTGTTTCTATGAGAACTTGCGAATTTTTCCAAATTTCTTGTGGCCACATCTGTTAAGACTCCCCTCCATGCGGCGAATTCTGAGTCAGCACAACAGTCTCCTGCCAAAAACCACAAAGCTACAGGATTGTGGTGCTGAACCAGACTTTGTAAGTCCAGCTGGACTGTGGGCTCCTTGGAGGATATTTTTATTCTAATGGTGATACTTGTTTTCTTCCAGAGTATAAATCACTCCAGGTACCATCCCCTCCGCTTATGCCGATGGTTGTTGTATCATTATAATGTGTAGTGCTATTAACTTGGCCCCTTCACTGTTCTTATGCAGCGTGATGGCGTTTGAGTGAAGGTGGATAGTCTCCTTTTGGCTTGGGGCACAAGGATATGAACCCACCTCTCTCCGTGGACTGCTGAGCACGGTACAAAGGCGCAGGCTGTACCTAAGGAAAATCAGGCCAGTGGAGTTACCAACTTCATAGAATCATAGAATTGTAGAAACACAGAACTGTAGAATCATAG
>VWZK01007610.1:136304-170502 GCA_013396935.1 Baryphthengus martii | reverse complement strand
CCCAATTTGCAGCCTGCAGGTGGCTGGAGAGAGAGGTTTGTGAGCAGATGTGCCACTGCCACTTCTTGTTTAAAGACAATTTGTCCATTTTCTGTTGTCTGTGCACACGTGTTTCTGAGTGATCACCAAACTGCGGCTGTACAGCATCCTCTTGAGGCTCACACCTGACACCCACTCAGATAAACTTCCTTACCTGACAACTGTGCATTGTCTGGTAGAATCAAATAGTATGGCCAAGGAGGAAAAACTTGTGAGTACGTGGAGCGTCACATACTAAAACAGAGTACAACTAGACTTATGCCTGAAGAAGGCAAAGTGTCTTCTAGAAGACATCCTTCATAACGAATGATATGTCTTACAAGGCTCTTTTCTGTTGTTTCTATATCCCCTGAAAAGCCAATAGATAAACAATTTACATTTTTTAAGAATTTATTCTGAAATAATGCTGGTGGCTTTAATTTCTACTGTACAATTTCCAATATATTTTTTTTTTTTCCTTTTTGAGCAGCATTTTTTAGCACTAACATGTAACTTCTTCCTTCTCCACCTCCCAGATATCTGTCTTTGGGTCAAAATCCTTTGGAAGAAAAAGTCCTGACAGTCCCATGTTGAGCAAAGCTGAATTTGTTGAGAAAGTTCGACAGAGCAACGAGGCTTGCCATGATGGTGATTTTCATACAGCCATCGTGCTGTACAACGAGGCTTTGGGAGTTGATCCTCAGAACTGCATTCTCTACAGCAATCGTTCGGCAGCCTACATGAAAATCCAGCAGTATGACAAGGCCCTGGATGATGCAATCAAAGCACGACTTCTGAATCCCAAGTGGCCAAAGGTAAGAGAGTGTATTTCTCTTCTGGGGAAGGAGTAGCTCCTTTGGGATCGTTATTCACATGCGTGACACCTAATGTATGTAGGTGCATCTGTTTCTCTACTAAAGTCTAGTTTTGCTAAAAGCTGCACATAATAATGTATTTTGTGTTTAAAAATTTTTTTACTTGAACTTCCTGTTGGGTATCAAACTGTTTTATGTATAAATGTACTTCTTTTTCCTATGGGCATATGATACTATTTTACTGTTTTAAACCAACGTGTTTTTTCGGTTGTAAAGACTGGACATCTCTTTTAACGTCAAACGCAGTCAGTATTCAGTAGCATCCAGGAACATTTTGTTACAAAATTTCTTGAGAGGTAATGTGGAGATTCTTATTAGTAATGGAGCAATTAAGACTTTGCAAAATAGTGTTCAAAGAGTGTTCATGTGTAGTGTCTTTTAGATAAACATTTGAAGAAAGATGTATCTTAGTAGGATCTGACTGTGCAAGGAAATATTTTGTAAAGAGTAAATGGTATTGGTTGCCTGTTCCTTCTGGGTTTGCTTCCCAGTAGCTGCAATTAATTGCTTCAGTAACTGACTTGCCCTTGGCTAGGCCAAGGCCAGTACTTTACATGCTAAACACTTTTAAGAGCATCTCTCCAAACTCATTTCTCTTGTTGATTCCTCACACGATCTTACTAGTCACTTTAGACAAAGATGCAGTTTTAAGAGGGGATTCATCACCCAGGTTCCTCTGCTCAGAAATTAATGGCAGGTAGGAAGCATAACGCTCTCCACAAGCTGGACTCCAAACTATTAAAGATAAGTTTCCTTTTATTTCAAAGCAGATCACTGTAAGTCTTGTATTCTGTTTTTGAGTTATTTACTACCTACTGGAAAAGCCTAATCATACATTTCTTTAAGACTTTGTTAATTACCACACTCTAAGCACAAATCCAAACTACTCTGGTTGTTACCAGCTCCATGTGTTGAGGTTGTGTTGCTTACCTTTGGATCAGCATTGCTGGCTCTCCCTTTTCCCATCAGTCATTGCCTGTATCTTGTCTGGATATTTAGTGGTCTCTTAACTACAAACATGAGTATTAGTCTAGCAGGTAACTGCTTAGCAGTTACATTTCCAAACTCCACATCATTTCATTTGCTATGCTGCAGTAAGTCGATACGCTGTTTTTTCATCCCTGCATAGTGTATTTCCATATGGAAAAGTGGAAGCTGTTGTATATAATATATATGTGTATATACATATATATAAAATAGTGTTCTTTCCACTGAGAACACAGGATATTTTTCCTAGATATGTATATATGGTGTGATGATTCAGTGCTGTGAAAGCTTCTGCTGTTTCTGCAGCTCCTGAGTCGTCGTCTTGCTAAGTGAGCTACGTATCTGCTCATTCCACCTCAGAAGGAATGACAGATGTGGCTCATCTCAGTCTGTTTGAAGGCAAAAGATGGGTGGTGTCTTTTCATCAGTGCAATCTGCATGCACAGTGTCGCTCATGTCTCAGTCTTCGGTCCCACACAGGCTGTGACAGCTTGTCTGCTGCACAGCCGGCCACGTCTTCCATCATAATTCTCTCATTCTCTCACCAGGAAAGACAACACCCTGATTTTAATCTGATAATGCATCTTTTTGAAGGAAAAGAGCCTGATTCTTCTTCTCCTCCACCCCCACGCCCTTTCAAAATTTGGTATCTTAACTCTGGAATTTCTAGAGTTAAGAAACTGCAATTTTACACAAACTTTCTCATTCTAGGTTTCTCTTTGGTAAGATCAGAAAACTGCTTTACAAAAATGTTACTGAAAGTGTTTTCTAAAGCTCTGCCCACCCTGTGATCAGAAAAAGGAAGACCATCGGCCAGGATAGAGCCTTCATTTTTGTTGATCCTAATTTTTGAAGTTGCCATCTTGAATTGCAGCACTTTGTGTTTTATTTTCACATTTAACTTTTGTACTTTCTTTGTCTTTTCACTTTTATACTGATGTTTAATCTTTCTTAAAGTGTTTTAATGTGTTTTCCATGTTATTTTTACTTAAGCCTGTCTGCAATTTACAGTTTTTATCAGTCACATTAGAAGGAAATTGCTTTGGCAGAGAGATGAATCCTAAGCTTGTAAGTTTTGGGGTGTTGTTTGCTTGTTTTGTTTTGTCTTGCCTTTGATTACTGAATGTTATAAAAGATTTTGCATAGGTTTGTATGAAGGACTGTGTTTAGAAAAAGAAAATTGCATTGCTGTCATTAGACTCTAGATTTCCAGGTCAGTTTTCTGGATGCAGAGAGTTAAAGAGTGTAAAAGCAAGGGTGCTTTTGCTTAGTTTTGTATCCTGTTTCTAAGTCTGGTAATGATTTACTATAGATCTCACTTAGATGAAAAGTTATGAAAAGAATTCATAAAAGAATACTTTCAAAGTGCCAGTCACAGATAGAAGTATAACAAGATCTTTAAAATGAATCATCGGAATAGATTTGTGGATCAAATTAGAAAATAAGATGGAATAGAAGGTTTAGTAGCTCAAAGGCTTGCTGTGTTAAACAAAGGCATTATTATCAGTCTGTTAAATACAGAAATAATTGACTGTGTATTGATGCAGAACTGAGCTGGAATAGTACAACAAAAAACATTTTTAGTACTGAAGAAAGGAGACTTTTTTCAGGTAGACCATATTACCAAAGTTAAAAACATGAAATAGCTCTGTTTTGGTTCTAGCTCTGCTATTAAATGTCCACCTGAGGTTGTGCAAGCTTTATTTCTTTGGTTGGTGTTTTGGTTTTGGTTTTGTTTTTTTTACAAAAAGGTGAGGAGTCACTTTTACAGAACATTTTGAGCCTCATTGGTGGAAAAAGTAGTGGAAGACCTAAATGATGTTGTTATGATGACACAGCTTCTGTTGTTGCTTTATTGCATTGATGTGTTAAGGATGTCTTGCTCCATGATACAAAATGTTTATATACTTAGAAAGTTGCTGTCAGAAATAGAAGAGTCAAAGCAGATTTTGCAGACTTTCTGTCCTTCTTTGTAAAGCTCATCCTCAGTCCCACTTTGTATCTTTTCAGCTTTTCACAGTGGTGTCCTTAGTTTGTCGGATTTTTAGTGCTTCATGCACTCTCCTCTTTTCTCCCAAACCACCAGGATCCCATTTGGAACCCTATCTTCTGGTTTTAAGTTTTAATGACTCTTCTTTTTTGTTATTCTAAATTTGCTCCTACAGCGTATACTTTTAAAAATAAGTAAGTACCAATAAAAAAAGAGAGATTTTGTTTTTCTTCAGCTGTATATGGTACATCAATGGACATAATGCTTTTATAAAAAACGTGTTCTAGCCAAAGTTGAGCTCCTTTGGAACATTCCTGTCTATATGTTCTTGCATGGCACCCTAATAAGATAACATGTAGATGAATCAGAGCTGCTTTCTTGCAGCAGAAGTTCTGTATCATGCTTCTCCCCCAAACCCGGCACCACCACCACCAAATGAAAATTTCTGAATTTTTGACATTATCTAAAAAAATTCAAAGTTTTAAAGTATATGTTTCTGGCATGTATTTGACCTGAAGTGAAAAAGCTTATTTATAATGACTGCTATTAGAAATTATCTATTATGATAGAAGCCTCATAAAAATGGCTTGGCAGGGAATGCCTCTTGGATTTTAAAAAGGAGCCATTATGCTACTACAGTAATTGAGTTAATGAAAACCCACAGCTGAATGAATCATTTTTACACTCTCTGTGTAAATTATTTTTACATTCTCATTTACATTGAGTCTATCTGGAATTGTGATTTTCATACTATTCATACTATTTCATACTATTTTCTACATCGTACTTCCCTTTTACTTTGAATTGTTGTTTCCACAGAAATCATCTGCAATGACAGATTTTAGAAGAAAATTAAAAATTTTTTCAAGCACTGTTTGTCATTAGTTTGGCTGCTCCTCAGTCAGGGTGACCGTTGGCTTAAGAAATCTGTATCTACACACTGAAGTCAGTCACTGCCACTGCATCTTCACTCTGTCTCATGAATTCATGTTAGTCTGGTGAGGGCTAGTTTCTTTAGTTACTGAACCTCACTGTGCAGGTCTCATCCCAGGAGTTCTCTGTTAAATGTTCATTTTCAAGCCTTCAACCCTCTCTGTCTTGTTTCCTCCACTGTGGATTTGTTAATTTCTCTTCAGATACCATTTATTTTTCTTCCTGAGTGTCCATTTTTCCCCAGTTTCTCTGATTCAGTTATTTAATAAATTAACTTTTTTTCTCTTAGACACCTATATAATGTTTTCCTTCTTTCATGTGTCTATGATGTGCAAGGTCATACTGGAAGCCAAAGTTAGTGAAAGTATCTGTCTTAAGATAGAACTGGAATTTAATCTTTTTTTTTTTTAGGATTTTTTAAATATTTTTTTTTATCCTGCGTGTCATTGGGAAGTTTACCTTTTATTCCTGAAAATGCCACAACACTTTTCAGCAGGATGTTTTGTAAGAGGACATCTTTGTACAGCTATGATGATGAGAACCACTTCAGTGATAACAAGTTAAGTGAAGAGGCTTAAAATTCCTATCAGTGACAGAACGGTTTGCTGCTAGAATAGATTCTGTCTCAATGTTTGCAGTTACTTAACAGTGTAACTAAATTTACAGTTTCAAATATTAGCCAGAATGAATGGAACTGAAATACTGAAGTCTGTCGGTGATACTTTCCTCTTTAAAAATAATTAATTCTGTTTCCATAAAATATTAGCAAGGGCACAGGAAGAGATCAGAATCCAGACAGCTCATCTTTGGATGTAGCCACTGTCGTAGTGGGATTAACAGAAGTCAGTGCAAAAGATAAATGCTAATTACTTGTAATTACTTTAGCACTATGAGGTGACTATTTATCTGCTTGTAAATGATGAATTTTGCATCTCTAAACTGAACCGTATTTTACAATTTTGGGGGGAATTTCCATGGAACAGTGACAGAAAACAGCAGTGCAGTAGAGGGATTTTGGTGCTTGCAGTAGCTGGAGGTCTTGGATTACTCCTCTTCCTTTATGGAACAAGCACAGAGGAGTTTTTGTTTCTTTTTTAAATTTAGTTGGAGGACATAAATATAAATGAGTTTTCTGACTGAACTAGAAAACAACTTTCAGTCAGATGAGGCAGAGGTGAGGTTAGACACTATCCTGGCTAGCGGCTGTTTTTTGTGTCCCTCTTCCCGTTTTGCTGACAGATAAATAGAGTGGTTTCCCACCTCTGATCGCTCTGTGAAATACCAGCCTGCCGTCTGGGTGATAGCAGTGGGGATGCTCGGGAGCATTAGTGTGCTCCTAAACTGTGTCTGGCTACTGGGAGCTGTGCTCATCCAACAGAAATGCTCTGGAAATCACAGTAGAGATGGGCAATCCTGGAATGGAGGCAGCTGAACTTTGTGTGGTATGCTTTCCTCATTTACAACATTTCTGCTTTCTAAAACGCGTATTTATATTTTTATTACACAATCAATTCTAACTTTAGCTAGGACAAGGAAAGGTGTCTTTTGGGAACTAATTAACTAGTCTGATATATTTTGAACACAGAAAATTCAAGTTGGATTTAATATCTGATATCAGAAAATATGCAGTAGTGTTTATAAACTTGTTATAGGTCTAGAAGGGTGCTTGTTAGTGAAGCTCTGCAGAGCTATCCCTACACAGTACGTGGATTTTTCTGTCTTTTTTCGTGCATGTGTGCACCTTGTCAGTGCAAGAGAACAGGAGGGCGCTGTCTCGAGTTGAACAGTTAGGCTGCATATTTCAATATCAAAACTGCTTTATAGTTTTAAAAGAAATAATATTTGATTTTATTGATAGAACATAATTGGGAATATTGAAACTGATGCATACAAAATCAAACCGATTTTATTAATTAGCCAGAAGAGGGAGTTTAACAGGTATAGCTAGTGTTTTGTTTGAAAGGCTTGAGTTTTAAATACAGAATCTCGTTTCCTTTTTCTCAGGAAGTTGAAAAATAATTTGAATCCAAGTTTTCTGAGACTTAAGCTACTAAATGTAAATTTCTTTGTTTCTTTTCCCCCTTTATCTTGGGTATGCAATTTGTTAATTCTTCCTTTTTTTTTTTTGTCATCAGCATTTATAGTGCTAATGTGAAATATCACAATCTTACATGTGCTTGAAATAAATGTCTTTTCACTCTCTAACCAGGTCAGTGCATTAAGCTGATCCTTTCTTCAGAGGATGGCAAACAAAAACAAAACAAAAAATACTGTGAAATAAAGCTGTGAAATGAGACTGTGTAGAAAGTGAGAAAGTGGTTGCTCTTGGTTTCATGCTTTCCAACCCAATTGTCTATCACTTTGAATTTTCACACAGCTTTTATTTTCATGCATCTTATATTAATTTTCCTGCAGCTTATGTTTCCAGTTAGGGTCTTGAGTTAATTTAAGTTCTGATCCCCCATCCTCCTCCCTCCAGCCCAGTTCTCTCAAGATACTTTTTTTCTTTATATATGTATCTATAATTTTTTAATATTTTTTTTTTTTACTACTTTTGAATCCTGCAAAATCTGAGCAATGGCTTTTAAAGTAACATAAACTTTGTTCCCTTCTTTCTGCACTGGGACCCACTAGTGTATTGTATTCCGAAATGAGCTCCTCACAGAGGTGTGTGCTCCTACTGCAGTTACCCTCTTGTGAACTTAATTTTTTTTAAAAAGAGCTAGATTATGAAAATCTGTAGCTGAAAGTCATCCTTTTAACATGGCTCCCCTCCCCACCCCAAAATCCATCTTTAAAGCATTGATTCACATTGAGAAATAAGCGAGTGTATTTATAGAAATACATCTGCTTATCTACTGCAGCTTTAAACCAAACATGAACAACAAGAAAGCGATTGAAGTAAGAAATGTTCTCATCTGTTGCAGATCAGAATAACTTACTGTGGGTGTTGTGTTGTGTGACTGTAGTGTGTTTATTACAACAGCACAAAAAACTGTTCCTAGTCTTTGAGAGCGTTGGCTTGTAAGTCCTGCTATTTTAAAAATATTTTGTGTCACTGAGAAATGCAAAGATAACAGAATATTTCAGGAGTTAAATTGTGTTCGGGAATACTGTATAGGCAAATCAGATCAGGCTCAGTTTGTTCTTTGACTTCCTACCAAACGGCTGTCTTTGTTTTGCTGTTGTTCAGGCTCTAGAAAATTTTTATTCAGTTTCTCCTCACAGCGGTGCAAGCCTGTGTGTCTTAGCCATGGTAAATGGAAATGGAGGGATGTATATTCTGTGACCTGGACTCCTGAACAAGCTCTTCTTAGTGCTTGCTGATTTTGAGA
The DNA here is from genome assembly GCA_013396935.1 of Baryphthengus martii. Taxonomy (NCBI): domain Eukaryota; kingdom Metazoa; phylum Chordata; class Aves; order Coraciiformes; family Momotidae; genus Baryphthengus; species Baryphthengus martii. Next base: position 162,364 of record VWZK01007610.1, on the reverse strand, counting down.
TATGGGGTTTTTAATCCTCACATTGTAGAAAAAAAATATGCAATGGCTTAAATGGTTTAAATTTGGGTTTAATTCTGTGCTAAAATGTAGATTTCACTAACAGTTGCAGATGTGTACTATTTTGGGTCTCAGTTTTAGGCAGGGAGCTGGTCTCGCTGCTATAACAGATAACACAAAGGTATGAAGAGCCTACTGCTAGTAAGAAAACAGAAATACTGATGTAAGCAATGTCATTTCACTAATCCCAAATAAAACCATTCCACTGTATGTTGTAGGGTTAGCTTTGGAGAGTCTTGTCAGACTTGCGACATACATACAGTTTGCCCTGTGCCTAAACAGGCTTCTGTTGGGTTTCGACCACTTGTTACTAGTAGGTGCTGTAGCCTTTCTTCATCTGGGTATCCCCGGGCATAGCTGAGGAGACTTCCTTCCAAACATCACAAAAACATTAATTCTGGTGGTGATAGCATTTTCTCCCAGAGGGAAGCCTGGCTCTGAGGTGGCTGCTTTCCAGAGCTCCAGGGCAGTGCTTTCCCTCGTGCTTATGTGGCTGTTCTCACCATCTTGCACCTGAACCCCCTGACGCACACACACACCTGCATACGCTGCTCAAATCCCTGCTTTATCTCTTTACTCCTTCGTTTCCCCCCCAAATTATCAGCCTCTTTTGTGTCACACGGGTGCTTTTTGGCTGATTGTTACAGTGTTTGCTGACGTTTTGCAGATCTCTCTCATGTGGCTTTTGTGCAACTGGCATAAGAACATCCGCTTGCAGTTTCCATTTTTGTTGTCAAACTAAAGGGATGTGGGATGTCTGCCTCAGCTTGTCAGACAGGCCTTGGCCTTCAGTAACGTTTTGTGGTAGTGAAATTGTCAGAAACACAGCAGCCTGAATGTGCCTCTAAAAGTACATGAAGCATGGCTGGAGTGATCCAGCACACCTCTTTGAAGGGATCGCGCTCTTTAGAACAGTGCTGTTTCAAATCTTATATTAATGCTGGAGAAACATGGAGCATGTGCAAAGGTAATACTTAAAATAACTTTTTCTGAAATATTCAAAGTTTGAATGATAATTTTTTTTTTTTTCTGATATTCAAAGCAGCAATGTTCTGTATGGTAAAAAGACTCGCTGTCATCAAAGATCTGTGTTCTGGCCTTCAAATGGACATAAAGTTTTGGAAATCCTCTTCATCAGTTGAGTGTCCCTCCAAATGTCTGGATCTGCATCTATCAAAAATTCTCCAGATCCAACAGTTCCTTGGGTATATTTGTTTTATTTTATTGACTGGGCTTGACTGTGTCGGTCCGAGTATACGAAGTACTTCGCGGTGCACAGATGGTTGGTTACAGCATCAGCCAAATGTGCGGAAGGAAGCTGAGACGGAGTACCTCCGGAGCTCACCTCCCTTGCCGGCGCCTGCCCGACCGGGCACAGCTGCCCTGCACCCTGCAGTGCCTGCTCTGTGCCCGGCTGTGCCATCGGGAGTCCCACTCTGCGCTTTGAGACCACGCCTGATGTACTCTTAAGAGTAATTGCTCAGGAATTTGTGGCAGGTTTAAGTATGTGACTGCTGCTGTAGCGATCAATACAGGGATTTCCTGACCCTCTGCTTGGGCAGTGCTTGATTTCCACAGTCTGAATCACACAGAAATTGTCAGGGATCATTTTGTCTTTAGAATTTGTCACGTTTAGCTATCTGATCCCTTTCTTTTGTTGACAACACTGAGCTAAACTTACCAAACAAATCATGCAAACGTTTTTGTCTAGTATGCACTTTGCAAGCCTCTAGAAGGTGCTTATACCAAAAGAATCATTCTGTAAAGTAACTAAAACAAAAACGCCAACAGCAACAGAACTGTGGCATGCACAGAGTTTAATAGTAAATGCTATTGTAGCGTTGTCTAAGTATTGTGGAATTTTCTAACTGCAGAAGTGTTTTCTGCCTTTGACTAGCTGGGAAAGGAGATGTTCAGAAACGTTTCTGTAACAGGAAAGTAGCAGCCTTGGAGGTGTATGTAGGGATTTGATGAAGATAACCTGTGTCCAGGTGTCAGCACAGGATCTTGTTTGTCTGTTTAGTAAGACCGTGCTATTGGAAGCTCCAGGTGATGGCGTTTGAGTAGCAATGTCCGCTGGAGAACGCAGCAGGTCACTGAATGAGAGGGAGCCACGCTGGCCAACAGGTTGGAGGCCAAGGTTCAGCAGTGGTCTCTGATTATGTGCAACTGTTTAAGAGGCAGTGCAGGTGAAAATGGCATTTCTTAAAACAGGCACACACTTTCATATCACACTGTTTTTGAGCTGCAACGCCTTTTAGAGAAAAGGTGAATAGTCTGAGAACTTAGTTGATGCAAAAAGAATGCCCTGTACATATGTAATCTAAAAGTAACCAGAATGAATTACTGCTGCTTTTCATCATCTGTAAATTTCTCTTAGGATCCTTGTCTATCTCCTCTGCTTGGTTTAAAAATATGACTTTGCATACATAGATGGAGAAGAAATCTGAAAAAACAGAAAGAAGGGGGCGTGTTTTGAGCCATGAGGCCTTTGGGTATTTGAAATGCAGGAGGGTTTTCAATGTTGTCATGTAACTGTAGGGGAATTCAACAATCCAGCTTGTGCTGGTATTTGGGTAAGTGACTCCAGCTGTTAGTCATGTGACAGTCCTTTTAAAAGGAACAGGGACATTTGCTTGTCCTCTTCTACTTCTCCTGGCGGCTTGCATATCTTTACAAATGTACCCCGTGTGCTGCAGCAATCTGTAACAACCAAAAAGTCTCTCAGTGAATTGCAAGTAGAGTGCCCACCCTCAGCTGCATGTAAAACTTATAAGCAAAGAATGTGACTTGACCACGTAACTTTTTTTTTTTTTTTTTTTTTATGAATAGGCCTCTTGTTTTTAATTTGATGAGCAAAGAACTTTCCAGTCCTGTCCTCCGGCTTACAATCTGTCTTTAATTTGCAGGAAGATGCATTCCAGTTTTTCAGGCATAAAACTGTTTAATGGATTTTTTTATTTTTGGCTTTGCTAGTACTTGCTGCGTTACGTTGTCCTGAGATTCATGTGTTCATTTCTATCTTTTCGTCTCGCAGAATCACGGGACAGTTGAAGTTGGGTGGCAGTTTTGGAGGTTATGTAGAGCAGCCCCCACTGCTCAAAGCATGGTCAGCTAAAGCAGGTTGTCCAGGACATTGTCTTGTCAGGTTTTGAGTATCTCCAAGGATGGAGACTCCATGACCTCTCTCGGCAACGTGTTCCAGTGTTTGACCACTTTTACCCAAAAGTTTTTTCTTACGTTTAAATGGAATTTCTTGTGTTGTAATTTGTGCCCATCGCCTGTTGTCCATTCGCTGGATACTGCTGACGAGACCCTGGTTCTGTTCTTCTGTTGTCCCCCGTCAGGCACTCATGCATGTTAACAAAACCCTGCTCCACCAAAACCTTCCCTTCTCTGGGTTAAACAACTGCAGGTGTCTCAGCCTCTGCTCCTATGACTGATGCTCCAGTCTCTTAATCATCTTTGTGTCCTTTTCCTTGACTTGGTCCGTTCTGTTCCCCTCTCTCTTATACTGGGGAGCTCAGAACTGCTCACAGCACTCCAAATATGTTTTTATCTTACATGCTTTTATCTTACATTCTCATTATATATAGATTTGCTTTAGGGTTTTTTGTTGCTGTTGTTTCAATGCCTTCCTCTCATCCCATCCCTTTTCTTCTCTTAATATTTTTTCCTTCTTTCTTTTTTTAATTTTCTTTCCCCCTGGTAGAGTCAAGCTGGACCATATACCAAAGTGAGCATCACTCATCCAGGGGCAGAAGAATGCTCTGTATCTTTGTCTATTTACTTATACCAAGACATTTTTACTTCCTTTTTTTCTTTTTTTTTCATTCGTTCGTTCTTTCGTTCGTTCTTTCGTTCATTCTTTCGTTCGTTCTTTCGTTCGTTCTTTTTGGTCCATGCTGGTAGATCTCCAAATTAATAGGGTGTTGTTTATTGTGATTAAGGGACTGTCATTGTCTCAACTTTATCTACCCTTCTTCTTTCATGGTGCAGCTTTCTGATAATGCTCTTGAATATAATGGCAGGCTTGTGTACCTTTTGTAGTAGGATACTTAATTTTTTCTCAGCATTTCATATAACACATTCTTACTGTCTGTGAAGTGAGTGGAATAGTTCTGTGCTCACTTTACCAGCTGGGAATGAAGAGAGGGAGCGAATTTGTTCTACTGATTAGTGATAACTCGTGTTAGTGCTGAGCCATGTTGTTGTGTCCCTGCAGCATGGTCTTGCATGTGGATCTGAAGGAGCAGAGCTGCGTGGCTGCAGGGCTGCAGCCAGAGCTGGCACCGCATCCCATCGACAGGGCGATACTGCTCCTGTCTCTGGACCTAGAAGAGCTGGACACACCTTAAGGAATTTCTCAGAGGTCAGGCAGAGGGTCTGTGAAATATTAAATTTAATCCAGGTTCTAGTCACAGGATCATCCTTTTCTCTGTCAGGTATTTTTCTGATTAGGTACTTAATAATGACCATCATCTAGTATTTTGACAGCTTTAGGGAGTTAACATTTTTCCTAACACTTAAGTTCACTGGAGAAATATTCCGTTACCTTCTCTGCACCAGAGTGATGGTTATGGCATCTCTAGGGGAGAGTTGCTGTGCAGATGAGCTGTATAGGTGCTCCTTTCTCGAAATTCTTGCAATCATTGAACAGCAGCAATACAACATGGGATGGGGAGAGAGGCACTTGTTACCTCTTTCTCACCTTCCCAAACCCTGAGGAGTTAGTGTGCAGATGACTTTTCTGATCAGCTTTCAGCTCTTCAGTGGTTTCTTTTTTAAAATTTGCTTATTTTTAAAAGTGAGATATTTATTCCTCATTTTTTCTCGGCATACAAGGGTGGAGTTTCCTCATCTTGGAGATAATTTCTTTCTTAATATTATCATAATGGTGACTGTTTGAAGTTGAGCTGTGGAGCAAAGCACACATCAGAGGGCGCTCTGTGCTTAGGTATTTCAGAAGTAGTGCCTAGCATCTAATTTAAATTGTTTATATTTGCATTTTTTAGATATTTCTAAGAGGTATTTCATTAATTGATTATTTTTTTTCTTCAAAATCCGTACAGCTCATACTGCCTTTTCTTCTTCTTTGACATCAAACTGGATGTGGCTGGCATGAGAGTGCTAATAACTCAGGCTCCCTGAGATGGTAACCTGTGTCACTGATGCAGAGCAATGGAAGGAGAGCGGCCTGTCTTATACATTTAGAACAAATTGCTTTGAAACTGACATTATATATACACTTTTTTTTTGTTTGCTCTGTTTTTTTGTTAATATAGTGTCTGTAAGTCCCTTCCTTATTCCTATTTATTTTTCCTTTTTCTACATTAATGTTATTTACTGCTTTGATTAATCAAATCACAAACAACTGTGCCTCAGATTTCTTTGTTTTGTTTTGTCCTGCAGCAAGTAGTATACCATTTTTGTTAGGTGTTGAGAATTTGGGATTTATACTGATTCTCTGAACTTGTGATGTATTTCTGTCTGCCCAAGAATTAGAATTTGAGCAGCTCAAGGGAGAGTGTCTTGGACGTTGTGACATAAAAGGACTGCAATAAGACTTCCTAATTTTTGAAAGCTGCCAATAGGTGGCTGTATGGCAATAAAGAACAGGAGGGAATTCTAGGATGCTGGACTTGGATTCTTCTGTAATAGACAAGAATGCCCTTGGAAACCTGCATTTCTTGTTTGGGTGCACAGTCTGGTGCATCATGGCATATCTGGGCATTGCTGGGTCCTCATCACAGGCTTGCAACCTTGATGAGTCTCTGAGGAAATTAAATGCAAAGTTTCAGAGAACATGTAGACAAGAGAAAATACTGAAAATGGAGAAAAGAGAAAATTGCCTTGACTAACAAATCAGTAGGAAACACTTGAGTGTACCATTGACACAGCAAACTGCACGGTGGCGGGATCAGGAAAAGCTCAGCTAATTAGTGGTGAGTTCTCTGACAGCTACACACCAACTGGGGGCTGCTGCATAAAGCACAGACATTTTCTGAGTCAAAAGCCTGGCAACAGTTCTAACTAATGCAAACAGGGAAGGAATTTGTATGAATCCTCATTATTTCTATAAATCCATTGTTCTCTCGGTCACCGCTCTCCGAGCGCGAAGTCCTCAGCCCCTCACCTGAGCTTTTAGACAAAGCAGGTGACATATCCCTCTTGCCACAAACACCTTTGTACGTGATGCCCCTTTTGTTCCGAAGGGCAGATTATAAATGTGGAACAACATAAATAAATTAATAATAATTTGGCTATTATCCAGTACTTGAGAATTTACCCTGAAGTTTAAAATAGTTGAACAATACTGTCATTTCTGTCATATAGTGAGTAGACACTCTAGTTTCAATTTTATTTCCTGATTAATGTTAGTTTTGAACTCTTTCCTTCTTCCTTTCACTTTGGAATATCGAGTTTGCCTCCTGGAAGTCAAATAACTACGTTTCTCTCGAAATTATAGAAGGCTATCATAAGATCCCAAACACAAAATACAACATTTGTAGCTCCTCAGTGCAGTTATTTCTATAATTTCTGATGACTTTTCCAGAAGTTGGCTGTGCTATGCAAATTCCTGTATTGCTTTTGTTTCATTCTGAAGCTGTTGAGGAGCCAGCTCATAGAATAGATTATACGAATATTGATGTATATAAAAAAGTATAGTAAAGGCATCCTTTTTGTTAGTGTTCCAGTATTTGAGAATATTCTTACCAAACTGTGTATGTGATGGATTTTCCTGGTCTTGGATTGAGTTTTGGTAAGAGTCTGGTTCAATGTGCTTGATAAGCCTATAACTGAAAACTACTCCTTCCGTTTTTCTTGTGTTAGAGCTAATACAGTACAGTCATGTGTTAGACAGGCCTCTGCTCACTTCCCCTAGTGGAAAACCTATTTTTTTTTTATTTGGACAAATGTTAAATTTATGGCAATATGATACATTTTTAATGGACTTCTTAAAAAATGTATATCAAGTTATTCTGGATGTTAACAGAGGGAGAATGTACTTTGATGAAACCTTTGTTAATAGAAGCTCATCTCGTATGTGAAGTGAAAAGGAACCTTCTTGCAGCATTGCATTAAATACGTATTGGGACACCATTTTCCATCCTTTTTCAGAGTGAAAAAGGAGACTTAAATTTTGCCATGGGTTAAACAGTGTATTTTACTCATTGTGGCTCTCTGTTTGCAGGCTTTTATCCCTCACTAACAAAACACAGAAGCTAGCGCAAGATCTAGTGGAAAGGGAAATGTTAAGCTCCATTCTCTTCAGCTAATAGATGCTGAGTATCGACTCTTCTTCCATGAAAGCTGCCATAGGGGATCAGACTGAAGGTCCACATAACAGATTTAAACACTGGTGGGTACGAGATATTTAAGGAAACGGGATGGAGTGAACATTTTCCTAGCAAACATTTAGTTGATTGCTGTCAAAGAGGTTAGGGGCTTTCTGACCTAGAGGTTGTGTCTGAGTTGTTCTGTTTTCATTGTCATCGGTGGACTTCTCGCCAAGAACTTAATCATTGCTGAGCCCATTTGTCCTGTGGAACTATAACACTTAGTAAAATTTAGTTGCATAATTTTTTAAGTGTTGTGTGATGCAACTAACAAAACGTGGTTTTATTTCCGTTACCATAGTAACATTCAGGTTGTGTTTTGCTGGACAGCTCCCCCGTGAATTGGATAGAGTATCAATGGGTCTTGCCTGCGTCACTCGGTCAGACTTTGGGAATAATCCAGGATAGGAATTCTGGACAGACTCTCTTATTTTAACGTAATTGTTCTTGTCTCTTGGATCATAATTCAGTCTTCATTGGTCCAAAATAAAAAATAATGCTCCCCCTTTGCTTTTCTTGTACCAGATGGGTAGGAACAAACTCAGATTCTGTTGTAAGTGTAACCTTTAGCCTCCCTCAGTTATCACACAGGAATACATGTAAGCTTCTTGATTTTCTTTTGGTTTTCATTGCTTTGGCATCTTGTTTTGCCTCTAACAGTTTTCCTGCAGTGTGCCATTGTGTTATCGGAGGTTTGTAGTCACCAATAGCAATTTATTTTAATGACGGCTTCCCTGAATCCTCTCTCATGCCTTTAGAGATAAGTGTCAAGCTTCAAGGCCCCTTACTCATTTAAATCTTTGCTAGGAACACGGACTAGTAGCTTCACTCTGGAGAATTCAGATGTGCTACATGCTCATGTTTATTTTATGTCGATACATTTCGTTAAGTTACCATTGTTACCAGCGTGTTCAAGGAAATTACTTTTTATCATGAGTATGGTGGATATGAAATGCATGTAACTGTATTTCAGGGAGTAAATTTTTCATGATTATAGCCCACGGGTACTAAATAAAAAATGTCAGCTTCTTGGATTTGGTTGCACTATAAAAGTGTGCCTAGAAATAATGGGTTCTGTGACTGCTTGGGAAAGGACAACTGTAGCACTGAACCCTCCTACGTTTAAAAGCAGAAAATATGTGCACTTAACTACAGAGGGAAATGTTTGGTATTGCAACATGCAACCATTAAAGAATTTGGAAAGCTGTAGCAGAACCTATGCAGAAAAGGAATGTGAATAAAAGGAGTGTGTATAGTAAACATAGCTTTTTTAAGAGCTTAAATTAATGTTCCAGAGAATAAAAAAGAAACCGGTTGACTGTATGATTGCATGCCCTCCCGCATTTGTCCTGCTTTATCTCACACTTGGGCTACACAGAAGGGTGATACTGATCCTGGAGTCTGTTCTGAGAGGAGCAGTGAGCATCGGAGCTGTTAGTTAGTGATCCAAATCAGCAACTCGGCTCTGGCTCAGAAACATCCATTGTCTCTCATGCCTTCACAGAAATTCTCCTCGTAAATGCTAGCGCTTTGGTTTCCTTTTTCCTCCTGTCTGCCCACACGAAATTGTGCTTAAACTAGACAAAAAAAATCACTGAAAGGTAATTTTTATTGTTGGTAATTTAGAGTGCTCAGCACCGTTAAGTACAGTTATAAATCATTTCTGGACCTAGAAATATTTTTATGCATTTGTAAATATGTTGTGCATTGGGTTGGTTTTGGTGCTTAATCAGATAGGGAAATTTAAAAGATGTATGAAAATAACCATCTGTATTTTACTAATGAAAAACTTACTGTAGGTTCTGTGAATTCATGTTTTGTAAAATGGCTTGAATGTAGCAGACCTACAAATCTTCATTCTATTGACCTGAGAAAAAGAGACACTGCACTTACCTTACTGCGAAAATTGAGCTAGCTGGTCTCTCGGATGCTGAGGCCTCTGAAGGGGCTTTTATGTTAACTTAGCTTAATTTTTTGCATTTTATCACAATGAAGATAAAGAAGATGATGTTTATGTTTTACTTTAGGTGCCTCTGAGAATGTCTAGGTATTGCTACAACCCCCCCAGATCCGAACACGCCCATTGCAACATACAGAAAGTTTGTTACCTAATTATTTCCCTTACTTTGGCAAACACCCCAGTCCCTCAGTGTTGAAGGAAACTCTAACCTCTTCGGCTGATTTAGGAAAAAATTGTAATAGGGAACCAGTACACTTCTTAGGTCTAATTTCTCATTTCAGAATAAACTACAGCAGTGATCAGCAGCATTGTTCATGTATTCACACTTCAGATATTGTGTAGCCTTCGGGTTGAGTTTAAGACTGTGTTTGAGAAACTCGCTCCCAAGATGAGATACTTCGAGTTGCATGGGAACTTCATCTGTTGACTTTAGTGAGGTGGCGGTAACGAACACGGGAAGACACGCACCCTTTGTGATCAAGAGGTACAAGGATTCTATTGCTGGTAATACACAGGAACCAGGCACAAGAAAAGTTAGTCCTGGAATATTTCCCAACTGCTAAATAGCTGAAAACATTTGAACAATATCTAACAGGTTTTTATTTTACTTGAAAACAAATACAGGGTATGAATATTTCTCTAGTAACGTAGAGAAAGCTAAATTTGCAGTCAAGAATTTGAGCAGATGTCCAAAACAACTGGCTTTTAAAAACTAAAGCAACCCCAATCACTTGCACCAACAAAAGTTGTTTTGTTTTTTCTGCTCCCCTCACAAACATTAACCATCTGCTCATTAGATGTGTTATAAATGGAAGAGCCGAAATGGAGCTGGTGTGGCTTGCAGCTTTTTGGCAGATGCTGAGAGACATAAGAAGGGTTTAGTAGTACTTTTCAATAATAATAAATGGTATAGACATGCCTATATCAGAAATAACATAACCATGTGAGAACTATTTACATTCCAACAATGCCTATACTGCACGCACAGCAAGTTTAATAGCCAGCGAGGAGGCCTCTGCCACATGTCGCAGGCCAGGCATGTTAAGTACTGAAAACTATTGGAAGATTATTTTGAAATGTCTGTCATTCACACCAATACAAAACTCGATCCTCACAAACTTCCAAGTCTATATTCCATGCTCACTGTAACGCAGAACCACCAAATAGCTTGGGTTGGAAGGGACCTTTGAAGACCATCAAGGCCAAACACAGATACCAAAAGCAAATGTGTAGCGGAGATGCATTGCGCCTGTTTGAGGTGTACCATTTTTGGAACAAGCTAGGCTGCCTAAAATACAGAGGAGATTTTAGAACTGAAAATTTTTCATTTTGGTGCCTGACTGGGAAGAGGGCTGAGACCTCTGCATTCAGTACACAATTTGCTGGCTGTAACGATTGAGGGGCGTATGAGCAGCACGTTCTGGTGCCTAAACCCTCGGCAGGGGCATGTTAGAACTAGAGAAAGTGACGGCCTTCAGGATACTACCAATGAACTTTAGGCAGCTGTAGGTTAACCTGCAGCATGCTTTCCAAACATACTTCAGTTATCTTTCATAGTCAAATATCTCTTCAAGATGTTCTGAAAAGCAAAAATCAAGGAAACATTTTCAGCTCTAGATTTTTTGTTATTAACTCTGAGTGGACTAGGGAGAACTGGCTGATGCATTTCAAAGGTTTAATTGAGGTATTTTTTTAATTAGTTTGATGGGACATGACTATAAACTTAGCTGGGAAATAGGAACCCTGTGAAGATTCTGTTTTTTTATGTAACTAAATAGTAGTTGATGCTGAAGAACCGGTAGTGCCCAAACCATTGACACTATTCTGAAAGACAAATACGATGGATAAAACTGACCTTGATTTTAAAATGAGCAAGGGTAATTGCTAATAGAGAATTAAGATTATCTTCTACTGAGCTGGTATCTACACCATCTACAGCTGTCACAGCGCTAGTCAGGCATATCGTGAAGGAGAGATACCTCTCCAGACACGTGGAGAAAAGCAGTGGACACATCTATGAAATGATGGCCTTGTTAGCCCCCTCTTTTGCTGTACCCATTCCAACAGGGAAATTAATTATGCTGTGCTGTGTCTCAGTCTAGGGTTGCTGCATAGAACAGAATTATTTTTCTTTGATTTTCTTTACAAGGTAAAACCTATTTTCCTAAGTGCGCCAGAGAACTTCCTTGCTGCTGAGACAGTGGTAAGTAATGAGTATCACACAAGATGAACCATTGATCTCATCTCCGGAGAGCAATAAATCTGTACTGCATTGTCTACTATTACCCATAGCAAAGAAAAACAAATATAGGGTGTTTTGGTTTTTTTTTTTTTGGAAATACTGATTTTCTGGTTTTGTGGTTGTTAAAGAGTTAAAAACCTACTGTGAATAAAAGGAAAAAGGCGTGTTCTGTTCAGAGAATTTATGGCCTTGTGCAAAGATAAAATGTTTACAGGCAAGATAAAACATAAGCAATTTAGGAATGATTTGAAAACTGTTTTCAAGTAGATGGGAAATAGAATGGGTGTGAGCAGGAGAGAACACAGCACAACAGATGAAGCATGAAATAAGGTTTTGCAAGGGGAAGACCTTTTGGGTTGGAAGTTGGCCCTTTTTCCCCACGGGGATTCTGAGACTCTGTTTTGGTGGTCTGTACAGTAGAGACTGAGATTTGGCAAGCAGGAGAGTGCATGATGTCATTGAATGCATAACATATGCACGGAGAGCTAGTAAATGCTGTTCGCGCTGCAGTGCACTGCCAGATGTGTGTGTTGGAACGAGCTTTGAGAAATGGAAAAAACATCTTTATAAAGATACGAAGAAATGATACAAGAATGTCCTGTACTGAGCCTGGTCTCAGCCACATTATCTGCCAAATACAGACACGCTCTGTGGGGCTTCTCACTCCTAAACACCAGGTTTCTGCTCTCAGGAGCAGTCTGTATAGAAGGCCTTATTCAGTATTTTTCTGTTGTTCAGAGATGAGATCTGAGAAGCTCCTATTTTGTCCAGAAAAACACACCTAGAGCTTCTTAGTATGATTTTTTTGCAGCAGATGAGAATCAAAGGAACCTGTTCACTCCATTTTCCACTTTTCTTCACACCATCCTCACAGCAGAAGCTTCTGGTGCCAGCTACCGTCCTGTGTACTGATGCACAGCTCTGCAGATTAATGTGCTTCCAGGGATCATTTGAATCTCTTACTCCACAGTGCAATAAAACCAAAGGTGGGTTTATCTTTTTCTATACTTAAAAGTGAAAATACAATTTTGTTCTGAATTTTGAGGTCAACTAAGAATATTTGTATTCAGTGCAGTGTGTGACCTGGTCATTGGTATGCAGAGAGTTAAGTTTAGCTTTTCTCCTCCTTCCTTGTGCACAGGCTCTGAGAGATTAAAGGGAGGAGGGGAGCTTCTGGAAGGCAGCAACAGGAGAACGCCTACAGAAAGCCAGGAATTCCTAATCCAAATGGGACAGCATTTCAAGCTTGAGATTTTCTTTTTTTCTGTTTTGTATATTTGTTATATTTTTTATGTTTACTGATTATTTTTCCTGCTAAAATGGTTATTGCCAACTAATGGTATTGTAACCATGCTGGCCTGCATACAAGGCTACAAACAAGTCTCCTGTCATAGTTACACGGATAAGTTGCCATTCTGGAATCTCTGAAACTGTGCCGTTTTTGAAAGATCTGTTTAAAATGTACTCTGATCATTGCCTCAGAGGAATGTGAAATCTGTGACTTGATGGGAGATTCTTTTTTACGCTTGCTAAGTAGAATTGATTCTTCTGCTGAGTTTTGAGAGTGTGCACCACAAAAGGGATCCACTGCCTCCTGTTTGGGGTGTCTGGTCTGAACGTTTCTGCCATGCATATGGTAACTAGAGAGACCCTGTCAGGAGTATGTGTTGGTTCTTATCAAGCTTAATAATTAAGGAGGCAAATTATGGTGCACAGTCCTGTAGATATCCCTGTGCTTGGATAGATGTCGTAAATGTTCCCAGACTTCAGACTCCAAGACATAAGCTTTTAACAAGTGGCGTCAGAAAGGAGTTTTCTTCCTCATACGCAAGATACAGGATTTGTTGTATTTTTCATTCTGTAGAAGGAAAGTCTACAAGAGGTGTGCTTCCTGACTGACTGGACTGAATCAATCTGTTATGTCAGAAGGATCAAGGCCAAGCTAACTGACTGATTTGAGAGGCCAGGCTATCAGATTTGGGAAACAGCTTGTCTAGTCTGGTGTGTGTTTCCTGTAGCAGCGTAGTTCCGTGACAAGAAAACCAGTTTTAGATTTTGTTGTGGTTTTTTTTGTTGTTATTTTTGGTTTTGTTTTGTTTGTTTGTTTGTTTTTCAATTGAGCCTGCAATGATTTGGAATAAACCATCGTAAAACTATTCTAGTTTTATGACTTTAAAGTTATGGTTGTTAGGCCTAAGCCTTTACACAAGTCTTTTAGGAAGGATTTTTAACCTGAAGGTTGATAGTAAGCTCCTCTTAAGTATAAATATGAGCTTATTGGCAGCAGTTTACCTAAATTATGATACTTATAGAATGGTGATTGGGTAGTGATGTGGAAAACTGACAGTCACTCCATTCCTGAAAACCAGCTACATTGTCACATAGAACAGAGGAAAAGGCCGTGACCAGGCAGAGAGAATACAACAAAACTGCTTTGTCTCTCTTTTGTCTGCCATCGCTTGTATGTGCGGCACATAAAGAAGGCATCGTACATAACAGTGAAATTCAAGATCTGTAAGGTCTTTTCCATCTCTCCTAGATCTTAATAATTTGCAAAGTTTTTAGTTCATTGTTGCCCTTTTTTATTTTTGCTTATACCAATCAAGTAATTCCTTCCCATACTTGCTTTTTAATACTTCTGACACACATTCAGTACCTGCTGTCAGAGGTATTGCACAGCAGGTAAAAGATACTTGCCACAATCTTTTTTTTCCATATATAGTTCCTTCATTACATTTTCACTTCTAATTGTGTTTTCTGTGATGCTTCTGGATTATCAATAACCTGCTGGTGAAGTGCTGTGAAACGAGTACAATAGGAAATATACACCCAGCCTGAATATTTTAGTATTTTTCAGTCTTGCAAATAGCTTACTCCTCACCTTTCCTGTCAGGCTTGGATGGAAATTGCTGTGTGGTTGGCTTCTTCTGTTTCTCCATGTAGGAAAATTTTAGTACCTCTCTAAGCCTTATGTTCTTTCAGTGTTGGATGCTTGAACACACAGAGTTAAATGAACCAGCTCTGTTGTTCTGTATTTTTAGGCTGGAGCCATAACTGGAGCCAACAATTGTCCTAGTTATTCTTAAATGCTCTCACAACTTGATGCTGAAAAATGTCATAGCAAGTCAAGTTCCGAGCAAGTGTTCTGTGATGCAGCAGTGTGCTGGCCTCTCCACTGTATAAGGGAGCTGACTGAGGCTTACCTTGGTCACCAGCAGATTCCTAAATTCTTGTTTTGATGAGCTCTCCTAAGCTCACGGTCCAAAGTGGTGAAGCTAAATAGAACTGCATCAGAAACTCCTGGTGGAGGTGAAGTGTGCTAGACTACATCTATGTCGACTCCTCTGACAGAGATGGTCCCTTCTGAGAGAACAGGCTCTGCGAGAGCTGAGGGTGTCCTGCACCCCATGGGATTAGGCACATCTGCTCTCCGTGGACAGATTGTGACGAGATTGGGCCCACAGTCGTGTCAGTAATAAGGACAATGTAAGTTAAACCTCCATCTGGATATGCTTCTCCAGCAGCAAGTTGGACTAGATGGAGGCTGTAAGTCCCTTCCAACTGGAACTATTCTGTTCTAAGACTCTTAACTACTCAGAGAGTCCAAATTGTCCCTGCTCCAGTGATTTCAGTGATGCTGTATAGTTTTACAGGACCTCAGGGGTGTTTCCTACTTTTAAAATGGTAATCTCCGACATGGCAGTGACAAGTTATTCTTCACATTAACTGTAGCCTAAAGAACAAACTGCTCTTTGAACACCTTTCTGAAGAAGATTTATCTGATTTTTTTTTTTTTTTGAGAGCTCCTTGACTCCATATCTGTAGACACTTTGTCATTGTACAGGAGTTCAGTTTATCCCTTTCTTCCGTTCCTGTGACGCTGTAGCAGTGAAAAGGGCTGCTGTATAGCTCCAGCATACTGCGGTTTGGGGAAAAGAAGATACTGCATATGGATGAATTGTGTCACATCTCTTATTCATAGAGTCCCAACTGAATATGTGAACAGACAGAAATGGAATTCCTGTTCCCCGTTTTACAAGAGAGTTCAGCAGTAGACCTGTCTATCATTGTAAATCAGTAAGAGAAGACTCCTTAGAGAGTTATAAGTGCTGTTTCTGACTGTTACAGGATCTTTTGTAGAGTATCTCGGGGCTTGGGAGTCGGATGGCTGGTGTAACATAACCATGCTTCCACTGTGTGGAAGAGAAATTTGAATAGACAAAACAGATCTTCCACAATACAGTAGTTTTATTGTGTAGTCTTTTACAGGAAACTAAAAAAAAAATTTAAAAAAATTTAATTAAATCTTGCATTTCTTTAAATTTAGAAAGCATGTTCTGTGTCCTGAAAAGCAGGACAAATCGAATATGCAGAGTATGTCACAAAACTCTATAACCTCCTCCCTCATTTCCTCTTCCAAAGAAACCTGTGAGTTCCAGAAAAGGTATTTGTTAAAGCACTTTGTGTTTCTTCTTTTTTTAGTAAGTATCGTAGATTTCTGATAGACAGGCTTTCTTAAGGAAGAATCGCCACCACTTAGCACCACTTGACTTTGTTTCTTGTTGCTCTTGGTAAATGACAGGATTCCTCTCACTATACATTTCTTACCTGAAATTCATCAGCAGTTTGTCCTTCTCCCCACCTGTTTTTGTGACTAGTCTCTAAATTATCCCTTTACTGCCCTTCCTAGCTTTTCATACTTCATAAACTTTTTTTAAAGCTTCCTCAGTTCTGAAACACGAGTAAGAACACAATATTTTTCTGTTTTGTAGTGTTGCTTCTTTTTGTATAATTACCTATGTTTTGCTTAGTAATGTGCCAAGATTCAATATTTGGGATTATATGATGCCAGTTTGACTCATTTACTTTTTTTCTTTCAGTTTCTTCATGTCATTTTCAGGTGTGTCTGGAGTGCACCTCTTTGGGAGCAGTGTGGGTGTGAGAATGTGTTTTCAAACATTCACTGAAAGTTTTCACATTTAGAATGCTTGGGAGGGGCTTGGGAAGTTGTTCTGATTCTTCTAGTGTATTGATGGGATGTGTTTCCACAGTGCTAGCGTTTCTGTAAAGGTACCACAGCTGCTACTTTCCTGCTTGCTGTTATTTCTTATTCAGATGCAGAATTCCTTCAATGTAAACCTTCTAAATCATTACCTCTTCCAGCAAATGATCATCTCAGACCTTTAGTCCAAGGATCATTCGTTGTACTTGGAAGAGTAAGGTTGTTTTCAATCTCACTACTTTCTGCATATAAAAAGAAATGAAGTCGCAACTGGGTCCTACGGAAAGAATTCATACAAGTGTATTTAGGGTGTACTACGAGGAGCAGGCAAAGGGGGCTCATCTGGACCTTGGGGAAAAAAAAAGCAGTATTTTGGTGTTTATGAATTGGTGGAAACCTGATAACATTAAAGTATATCTAGAAAAAAGTTGAATTTATATAGCATTCTCCACTTAATTAGTGAAAGTCTCTCATTTTGGGATGGTAAGAACTTCTTTGAAACCTTTGTGCCCAGCAGAGAGTCCTTGCTGGGAGCAATACTCAGTTAGAACTGCAGCTGAGATGATCCAGATATAAACCTGTGCTGGAACCAGACATTCCACATGCACCTATTTTGTACAGGTGCACTGAGCTTGTTCTGCCCAGTGGCACTGCCCTGTTAACAAGCCACAAACATG
Source organism: Baryphthengus martii (assembly GCA_013396935.1). Taxonomy (NCBI): domain Eukaryota; kingdom Metazoa; phylum Chordata; class Aves; order Coraciiformes; family Momotidae; genus Baryphthengus; species Baryphthengus martii. Next base: position 145,086 of record VWZK01007610.1, on the reverse strand, counting down.
ATCTCTTTCCCCAGTGATCAGAAGATGACTTGCGTTCTGTAAAGCTCGTATACATGGCACAGGAATTCTCCTGCAGAGCTGAATAGAGATAGGTTCAGAGCAATTAGGTGCCTGCATCACTCTCAAATAAATAGGCAGCAGTAACAAAGATGTGTGCCCAAAATCAGGCCTAATTAAGCTTTTCTTCCAAGTTTGACACTTCTAGGGTAGGACAAGAGACCCTAAAGTTTAAAAGACTCCCATCCCCTCTGTTTTTCCCTTGGGGTATTAAAAAAGTCATAGGTAATTATGTAGTGTTTCTATACCACTTGTATTGTCAGCAGTTACTGTTTGTCTCATGGGTCACATGTGCTTAGTACGGTACCTGGTCACTCTTTTATTGTTTGAGTACTGAGCCCTACCTGGTCTGGTTGTGTGTGAACACCTTGTAGAGCATGCTCCGAGAGAAGAAAGGTCAGGGGGTGTGAATCAGAGATGTACAAAGCAGACTAAACTGGTTTTTAGAAACAATGTGTGTTCTTTCTGTCATCTTGCTGACATTTTATGAAAGATACCAGTGCAAAGCACGGCTTATTGATCTTGCTTGTGAGTTTATTGGAAATAGCAGTGCTTAAAGTCACCCAGAAAATGTGGTTTATCCAGATAATAGAATGCAGACCCAATCTGTAAGTGCATTCACAAGTGTTTTCTGGACAAGAGGAAATGGATCCGCTGACATTCTCCTGAATAACTGATTTTCTCTGTGTGATCGTTACTGGTGCTGTTGGTGGTGGGTGGACTGCTCCTCTGCCACCTGCCGTGACTGGAGCAGACACATCCTCAGTATTTTTAAGGTGTGTTTTATTGCTAGGTGATGTTGTTTGTTACTTTTGTGTTCGGTTAAAAGTAGTAGGGGTGACCTACTGAGGTTTTCTAGGACTTTAAAAAACTTTCTTGCAAATTCTTTTCAAGTGCTCTTTAACACCTGCTGGTTTTGGTAATGAAAAGTACCTGAAGGGATGGTGCAAAGAGGACAGAGTCAGGCTCTTCCCAGTGGTGCCAGAGAGAGGACCAGAGGCCATGGGCACAACCTGGCACACAGCAGGTTCCCTCTGAACATCAGGGGACACTTGTCACTGTGAAGTGTGACCACGCGCTGGCACAAGCCCAGGAAGCTGCTGGAGTCTCCTTCCCTGGAGACAGTAAAAAGCCTGGGTGTTTGAGTTTAAACTTGAGTTTAAACACTTGGACATGGTCCTGACAGACAGCTTGGGGTGGCTCTGCTTGAGAGGGCAGTTGGACGAGGTGACCTCCAGAGGTCCTTTCCTAGCTCAGCCATCCTGGGATTCTGTGGTTTATTGCTTACAGACAAATTGCAGCCTCCAAGGTTCCCACAAAATGATCCAAGTGCTAAAGGAAAGTATGCTTTTCCGTTTTAGCCGTGTCTGTTTTCATTCTTAAATTTGTATTTTCCAGTAAATGGTAATGGTTTGAGCTGCTGGTGGTTAAAAGGCAGGTCCTGCTGAATGGCTGGAGTTGCTTGGCAACGAACGAGTGGGAGCAGGGAGGGAGGTAAGGAAGGAGGAGTGGCTTCCAAATGTATGAACAACAGCATCCCCTCTGAAATCACTGGCATGTGAAACGGGAGAGTTTCCTCAGAGACCTACAGCACTTGGGAACATTTCTCAGGGATGTGAGGGGACATTGTGAATATGGAACATGGAATGAAATTGTGGTTGCCTTTGAATTCAGTCAAAAATATTTATTTCTAAATTCCGCATTCATGAGGTCCCCTTCCCCTGTACAACTGACAGCACTCTCCGTATATCCCCGGTCTGATCCACAGCATTGCTGCCAGTTCTCGGAGCCTGGCAGCGCTCTGTTGAACTGGTGGACGAGGCGCTGTGGCGTGTGGTGAGGCACAGGTGCAGGGACAGACACCCACACGTGTGTGAGCACGCACACACCTGTGCAGACACGCACACACCTGTGCACGTCCTCTTTTTCTCCCTCTCCAAGGTTTTGATCCCTTCCCCATGCGTGTTCTTTCTCTCCTGCTCTTTATTCCCCCTCCTGCCCCCCTGCCCTGCAGCCCCTTTGTTTCTGGCAGGAGAACTGGCCTGCAAGCTGAACCTGCGCCCATTGGGGTGTTTGAGTTTAAACTCAAATACCCAGGAAAGATCCCACGGAACAGGACTATGCAGGGAGAGGACAGCTCTGCCCTTTCCAGGGAGAGAAAGCCCCTGCTGCCTGTGTCTACTTTGGAATAGCAATGCCAATTTGGCCAGAAGCCTCACCTGTGTGACACCTGCATAGTATTGTGGATTCTTTGAAAACAGTACTGTTCTTAAAGATTTGGAAGGTGCCTGGTGCCAGTTCTACCGCTAATAAAAAATAAATAATATACCTTAAAAAATAAGACACAGTTTCAGTGCTCTGAGCTAGAAGGAGATTTAGCACTCAACCTCAAGCTACATTCCTTTAGAATCTGCAGAAGAACCCTTGAGGAGGAGGTGACTGTCCCTATCCTTGGGAGGATGCCTGTCCCTCTGTGTGCACAGGTGGCTCCACTGGCACCAGCAGATTCCCCCATTGTCAACGGCCTTGCAGAAGGGCAGATCGTTTGCCTGATTGTCCTGGTGGGACGAGTGTGTTAGAGTCACAAGTGATTTATTAGGCTCTTGAAATGTCTGTCTTGAGACAGCAGATGGTGATGGAAGTCAGCAAGGGAATGCTGGAAGGAGACCCTTCTCCAGGAGCTGACAGATAGCAAAAAGAATACTTTTTGGAAAATCTTTGCCTCCCAAGTATTGCTTTGACCCACATCTTGACTGAATTACACTTGTCTCCATAGCAGCAGTAATTGTGCTTCCTACGGAAAAAGGGAGGGGGAAGTCATAATTAGAAGCAGGTCCCAAACATGATGTTTTCTGCTCAGAATCGTGTCATGAAGGAGCTGAAGCTTCTTAAGCCAATAACAAATTCACAATCAACAGTTTGAAAGCAAACACCTTCCTTGGTTAAGATACAATTAAAATTTAGGATATATTTCCTATCCAATGAACTACAGAAATACACGTTTTGCCGTAAGATTATCGCACAGATATTTCACAGGCACAACATTACATTTAAATAATGTTTCTCTTGATTAATACAGCCTACACTAGCCAGAAAATTTCTATTTGTGACTGAAACTTTCACCCTTAGGCTTTGTGATCTGAAAGTTCCCCATCTCTGTCTTGCAGGGTGCTGCGTTTAATTAGTTTTTCTCTTGCAAATAAAGAAGGATTTGCCACCCTCACTTGATTTCTGAATAGTTTAGAATATCGACTTAAGTGTATACCCATGAAGGCTCAGAGTGACATCTCCATGTGAATTTAGTTACTTCTTCCCCATGTTTTGTCACTGTTTGTTCCTGCTGCAGATGAGTTTGAATGGTTATTCTGTTGATGCTAGACTCACCCGTGTGTGGACACAATTCTTTCCAGTTCTTCATGTGGAAACCTGGAAGACATTTATGTGTTCTACATGCATCTTCCTTCTTGAAGTGCTGGACATTGAGAGTGCTGGGTTTGGCAGGGGTGGAGTGGACTTTCTTCACAGCTGACTGTATGGTGCTTTCTTTTACATCTGTGACCAAAATGGTGTTGATAACACACAAATGTTTTAGCTGTTGCTGAGCTGTGCCTATGCAGCATTGAGGCCTTCTCTGTGATAGTGCTTGTTTCCTTGCACCTCTTCTCTCGCATGTATATGTGTGTATGTGTAAACACTTCAGGCCACAGTCGAGGTGCCAGCAGAGACTCTCTTGCTGCACTGTGAAAGGAAAGATGATGAAAAGAGGCAGTATGCTCTTCTTTTTTTTTTCTTTTCTTTTTTTTCTCTTTTCTTTTCCAAGGCATGGAGTAGGACTCATTTAGAATATCAGAGGGCGGCATAGAGAACAATGCAGCATTTCACTGTTTATTTCCTGAAGGGCATGAGATGGATGTTTTATCATAAGGTTTGGTTCGTTAATTGAAAGTAAGCTGCCTCATTTTAGGGCAGAATCTTCGAACGAGGTAGGAAATATGGATATGCATTTTACCTGCCCCTGAAAGATGAGTGGCTTTTGGTGAGTTTGTTTTCCATACTCATTCCTGGTGTACCCATCTCTCCACTGCAGGCACATCTTTGGTGGGAATACTCGCTGCCTCCTGTGTTTCTGCTTGTCCATGATCTGTGTTACAGAGCCAGAGGATCATAGAGTGGGCTGGGTTGGGAGGGACCTTTGGAGGTCATATGCCCCCTGGTGTTACGCAAATACCACTCCAAGCTAGATTTGCTTTCTGAAGAAAGTATATTTACAAACAAAAGGAGCGAAATCTGCTGTGCAGCATCCTGTGTTCCCTGTGACCAACATGGGGGACGTATCTGTGCAAAAGTCCATTTCCTAAGTCCCAGGTCAGGTATCGGTACTTCAGAGGGATGCTGTGACACAAGAAGATTAGCCCTAACCTTGTGTTCGCTTATTTGATCATTTCATGGTACCACTAAATAATTTGTAATTAGTAACAGGCACCTACAGCCCTCAGATAATTTTGCCTTCTGTGACCACCTCCCTCCCTTGCCCCTCCAGCTTCATGAATCCAGTTGCCAGTAATAAATGCTGGAGGCTTTTTCCTTATCTTCAGTTCTGTATCTCTTTGAACTAAATCGTACTACAACTCTCCAATTAGTCTTAAGCAACCAGGTTTTCTCAGCTGCTTCCCCTGTCAGAACTGGTATTTTCCAGATAAGTATATACTCATTTTTCAAAGCCCTCTCCTTCGTTTTTCAGCCTGGATTATACCCCTATGAAAAGAGCTTTTTCTGCTTGACCAAACAAAGTATTTTCTGAAGTGATTTTCAGTCTTTTGAAGAGAGTCAGCTGCTGAGATGTGAACCCCAGGTAACCTAATAATGAAAATAATCCATGCTACTGCTGTACAGCATAGAACAATTAATCTTTATTATCAAGAGAACAGGGTAAAATGCAACAGGAATAAAAGGTAGAAGACCAGCATAATATGCAAAAACTTTGTAGGACCTTGAATTGCTTTCTTAGCCTACTGCATGGCTGCCCTTCACTGCACGCTCTCCCTGCATGTGCTACAGTAGTGATGAGTGACCCCAGCGCCTTCGGACTTGTCTCTTCTTACCTAAGAAAGGAAGGGTCAATCGTGTGCCCAAAGCACCTGTAGCGTGGAGGTTGGAAGTAAAGTTTGTAAATTGCACGAGAACTTGCCATGAATTACCATCTAGAGGTGCGTTAGCATTTGCTGCTTTTTGGTAGTCTAGAGAAGCAAGATTCTTTCCAGCACCGGAGTACAGCAATTGCTACACTTCAGGGGAGCTTGCTTCTCCCAGAGTAGGAGAATTTTCTGCAGTACTTTCTGCTTTTCGCAGTCCACGTTGGGTCGGCAGCCGCAGCGGCTCCGATTGAGAGTGCTGTGTCTGATCTTTGCACAGCAGCGAGGTGCCCTGTTCGCATTCTGCCTGCTCGTTTGACACAGGCAAAGCGATAGACTCAGAACTGTTGTAATGAATTGAAAGCTGCTTTAATAAAATCAGAAGTAAAAGGATTTGATTTTATTACACTTCATGAATTTGCCAAGGAGACGTGGCTATTAGGAGCGTGATCTATATCCCCCTTGCTGTGCTGGTGTATTGTTAACTGCTAAGATGCTGGCATCTCTGACTGCCAGTCCAGTGAGCTTGCAGGAAGGCCCCAAGTTCATGACTCTAAATCTTTATGTCCCTGATGAGTGCTGACCAGTTTACCTGCATGCCAGACTGCAGCGTGACATGGTAAATGGAGTCGTCATGCACCTTGGGCAGCCTGACTTGCAGTCTGCTCACCCAGCCATCTCCAGCAGGACTTTTTTCTTCTTGCAGCGTATGTGATTGCTTCTAGGCGATGGTCTTTGGTTGAAGAGGGGGTTTCAAGGTGTAACAAAAGTATTAGAACTTAAAAATTATTTCAGATGCAGGGTTGTGCAAGAAAGGAGGTAATACACCAAATAATTCTAGGTTCTTGCCAAGGATTAATGTGAAAGACACTTCAAAAGATTTTTTTTTTTCATTGAGTTGTAAGATTGAGATCTAATATCAGATATGTCCTAAAAACACATATCTTTCTTCTGTGTTAGTCAACATCTTTAGGAGAAAAGGAGCAGCTCTTTGACACAACATACAGGACTGCCAGATCCACAGTCCCAATTTTAAAAATACCACTAAATCAGAGAAGAGGGTGGGGGAGGGGGGAGTAGTGCTGTAGCCAGAAAACCAACCAACCATTGCTGGATGGTTTTCTGCCGACCAGCCAAAATGCTGATCGTTATTCACTCATAAATATTAAAAAAAAAAGAAAAGGTGCATTCTTTATTGATGTGTGTTTGGAAGTCTGGGCCATTCTCTCACAGAATGGGTTCATAATGCTGGTTCTTCCGGAGAAGAGAGGTCAGCAGCTTGGGACAGGCTCTGCGAACGGGCCGTGATCCTGGGTGGGAAAGGACGGCGCACGGCTCTACAGACACAGGCAGCGTTTTCAGCCAGGGATGCTGGGGAGGGGAGCTAGTTGTTATTTTTCAGCCATTTCACCCTTAATGAACTGAGAGGCGTTTAACTTTGATGGACCAATATTATGTTCTACTTTGTATTCGTATCATTACCCTCCTTGTCTGCTGATTCAGACTGAACTTTAGGGAGCACTGGCACTTGAGTGTTCTTGGCTTTGCTGATTGCTTGAGAAAATGAGTTGATTCACTTTGAAATGGACACAAGGATCCTGTTCTCCTGATGGAGGAGATGGAAGGTGCCAGCGTAAAGGGATGGTTTCAGTGTTCTCTGGCAAATAAATCACTACACACCGAGTGGCTTCCAACCTGGGAAGAGAAACCAGGACCTGAAAAACAAAACAGGAAATGATACTGCATTTTCTTTAAAGAAGTCAGATAACTCTCTGACTTTGGAAGAGTGAAGAACGTTTGCCATTTCCTTCAGATACCAGGCATTTATACTGCCTTGATTCTGCGTGTTTTCTATGGCTTTGAAAATAGCGCCAACATGATTTCTTTTTTCAACAGTGAAAAAGAAGTTTAAATACAGCAGAAATGCCAATCATGCTGGAGTAAGAATTAAGATTAGGAGACAACCAGCTCACTCCCTTTTGTGACAGGTGTATAGGCACAGCTCCTTCTTTGCTTCCTGTTAATTATCTTTACTCAGGGAGAATTTCAAAAACCTCCTGTTGATTATGTCAAAACAACACATTTTGCAATCTGTCCGTGAATTAAATTAAGCTTCTTTGTGACAGCATCATGGTAAATGGCATTGTTTGATTCTGAGCGTTTAGTTTCTTTACTCGAGTACTAGCTCTGCCATTTACAGAAGTCTTCAGAATTGTCGATGCTAGTTTTTAAATTTGTGGGATCAATGAGTTTCAGGGTGCAGGGGCTCTGCTGTTAGTGTGACAGGAGGGCAAAGCTCTGGTGAGTAGAACTGGAGGGAGTTCCCTTTCTGCTCTGTCACACCTGTCCTTTCCTTCCCTGCTGCTTTTCAGAGCTTTATTTCTCATGTGCAACTCCTTGGTGGTTTAGTTCACAGCGCTGCCACAGGACTGTTGGTGATGCAGGGGAACAAGTGTGACCACAAGCACAGAACTGGTGTTCGAGGGTTATGCAGGACAAGGTGGGAACTACGGGAGGCAGCTTTGTGATAAGGGTGGTGTGTTCTGGAACCACTGCCAGAACCGGGTGGGGGCCGCAGCCTCTACCACAAGCTCTGGGGCTGAGACACCCGGTACGTGTCAGCACCTCCTGCCCCCCTGTGCTCTCAGGCACCGTCCTCCAGGACTGGGGAACAGCAGCGAAAAGCAGCTGATGGTTGTATTTCCAGTGGACTGAGCAGGGAATCTTTGTTGGTGTTTTGATGCTACATTTGCCATGACGTTTATGGTTTACTGCTTACATGCTGCACTGTTGGTCCTTTATCATAGCAAAGAAAACCATGACTTTGCACCACTCCAAAATTACAAAACCCAGTTAAATTGTGTTGTGTTCACGTATTAAGGATTTTTAACTGTCCTGAGGGAGACTCTCTTCATTTTTTAGAGAACTGTCTCGGAATAGTACCAAGAGGTTTTGCAGTTTTAGCATAACCCGCTTCTCAGAGCAGCAGAGCCAGAACGCTCTGGCTGCCCTGCTTTACCTTCTGGCTGCAGCATTGTTATCAGTGAGGAGAGCACAGCGCCACAAATACTCCCACCACCACGTGAAGCTGAAACCACAAAGATACTCGAGCAATAAACCTCTACAAGCGAGTGAGAGCTGAGATGTGGCATCTCTCTGGGGTTCTGCCTCGTGTCTCCTGTCCTCTGTGAAGAGCACCATGTGCATTTACTGCCTGCCGCCTGCGACCTTCACGCTGCCGTCTTGGGTCAGCTGGAGGATCCGACTGACTGAGAACCTGCAGGAGGGTCAGCCTGTTACACCAGACGGGCCATCGCCCCCCCCAAGCAAGTGCGTGGGATGGTGACATGGACCTTCTCTGGGGTCCTCTCTTTCTCAGGAACGAGTAGCTCCTTTTTTTGCAGGTCTTGGCCACCTTCTTGGAAGAGCACTCATGAGAGGGTGAAAGAATAAATAACGAAAGAGTAAAAGAACAGTAACGAGAGAGTAAAACACGTGGCTGCCGCTTCCAGCAGGCGGGGATCTTTCGACGTCCCGAACCAAAGCCATTTCTACAGGAAGTTTGTTCTGCTTCGTTCACTGGGTGTCGGGGG
>VWZK01007610.1:32462-135861 GCA_013396935.1 Baryphthengus martii | reverse complement strand
GTTCGGCCGCGGGCGGGACGTGCCGCTTCCAGCGCGCTTGGCAGCGCTTTTTATTGACATTCTTGTTGGGGAAAATCCAGCAAACTGCGTGTGCTGTGCCGACCCTCCTCGGCAGTGACCCCTTGCTCCTGGCAGCTGCGGACTGTTGTATTTTTTATTTTCTTTATTTTTTTTTAAAAAAACCCTGCTTAAACTAGCAGGGCTCCTTCTTTCTTTGTAGCATGATGTGTGATACTGTGTTTTACATCAAGGAAGAAATAGAAATCATATGTGAAATGCATGAGAACGTCTCTCACTTTGAGTGCTAGACATTGAAATAAATGGTGCTTCAGAGCGTCCTGATTGGAGTGTGCACGGCCACGGCAGCTCCGGGTAATCCGACAGGCTTTGTGTCACTGATACCTCTGCTCTTTTCAGCTGTTCTGAAGCTGTTCCTTGAATTTTTTTCAATCAGGCAATTCCTCCTAGTGAGAGGAGTTCTTATTTCAAATCACTGTGCCTTCACCAGGGTAAACAGAAGATGGGCAAGCTCAAGGGGAGCGTCTGTGCATTTTTCAAGCCCCTCTGTGCCGCCTTTCAAACTTGTTTTAAGATGTCTACAAGCTATAGATTTTTTAAGTGTCTGTTTTTACTATTTTCAACTGAATGTGCAGTCACTCCTGTGGTTATGGCTATGGAAAGCCCTCCAGGCCATGGTTACAGCAGTATCGACTGAACCACTGAAATATTATTCTTGGCTACTGGCTGGACTCCTCAGCTCTGGAAGATTCCGTTTCGAGTGTCAGGATTCACTCTGCAGTATTGGCTCACGCGCTTGTGCTTAAATCACACTGTCACACAATTATTGTTTTTTCTCTGTGTTATCGTATGTGTCCAAATCGAGGCGATTTGATTGCGCAGAGAGTATAGGACATAGCTGAACTCGTCTGAACTGTCAAGCGTCTTACTAGTCTGAGCAAAAAATAATTCCTACTTATGATATGATGTGTTGGAAACTATGTTCATGTTGGAATAGGTTCTATTTTCAACTGTAGTACCAGTAAAATCTCAGCAGAGGTTATTTTGTCAGTGTTGCCAGCATTCTCACGTGAGTCCAGCCAGGATTTCTGCTGGCCTGCCCCGAGTGCCTTTGTAGTGTTGCAGTCATGTGCTGTGCAGAGCTTCAAGAAAATGACTCATGCAGACTGCTCCAGAAGGCACCGCCGCTCCATTTCTTAATAGGGCTCCAAATGGAAGGGTGGTACGATAGCTATCATTCCTGGGGCCCTTGGTCGCTTAGAGCTGTTGGTCATGTCTGAAAGAGACTTCTGAGGAGCGGTTTGTGCCTCTGCCCTGATAAAGCATCCCAAGAGGAGAGCTGCCAGTGTGAAGGCTGGGCGTGGATGCTGCCATGCTGAACCAGGAGTCTGGCCGGGTTTATTGTATTTGCACTCATGTTCTTTTGCTTTACCCATTTGTTTTTAATTACTTAATATTTAAGGTGTTTTGTTCATTGGGGGATTTTTGCTTTTACAACTATTCAACTGTGCAGCATAGGATCGCATGCAGTTTATTAGTCCTGTGTGTAAACCTGGAATAAGCTCCTTTGTTTGGTGATGCTAAGATGCAACTATTGCCCGTAGCGTGTAAGGCATTATCTTGCCTTCAGTTAATGAAAAAAAGAGTTTGCGTGTGACTGAATTTTTTTTTTTTTTTTCTGTCATAAACCATGTGTATTTTTCTAAGTTCAGAAAATTAATATTGTTTACAAGGACTGTTTTCCTGTGGAGTTCAGTGACTTGCCTCTGACTCCATTTCCTTCCAGGTTCTCCCTGCATCTCTGTCTAGCAGGTGGCTGGTTCAGAGCAAGGTCCGTGCTGGTGGCCTGGGCAGCCGCTGCCACTGGAATGTTCTCTGGCAAGCCGTCGACGGGCCCAAAAGCTGCCAGAGCTGGGGTGGGGGCTGCTGGCGCGCTCTGTACCCCTGCTCCCTTGGGAGGCCAGGCTAAAATTCAAGCATGCGATGTCCAGCACGTTAGGGTGTGCACAGACTCACAGGACAGGGATGAAATTACGTATGAGCTGGATACAGATATGGCTGATGTGTTACATTGATTATACACTTTGAAGAGCATAAAATCAGCTGTGTTAATATATTCAGTGGCTCAGGTTGCAGGAATTACATCTTTCTTTCCAGTCCATCTCTTATCCCTACCTGATTTTGAAGCTTTTTTTGTCTGCAGGGTGCAATGTGCAGGGAGGATGGTGTGCTGTGTGTGGTCCCGGGGGTGCTTGGCTCCCGGGCGAGTGAAATGGTCTGTGCTGTGCTGCTTTTGGCTGTTCCCCATCATCCTTGCCTCGGGCCGGTTGGACCCATCATTGACTAGGATTTGCTGCAACCTCTTGGCTGAGGGAAGAAGAGAATGGCTTGGATGGTGATGTGTTCTTGTTTGCTAATGCAGATTCTTTTTATCTGTATATAATAATAATAGTCATAAAGCCGTTGCACTTGCGGTTGCACGCTGGGGTACTGGAGTTCAGGTGAGAGAGCACTCCTTCCAAAATTATTGAAGCTAGCAAGTTGAAACAAGTGTTGCTTCAGGTTTATGGAATGTACTTTGTTTGTTATGCAGGAGCCATGTGGTGAGTTTTGCATGCTTAAAAAGCCTGGTAACAGAAAGTGGATTAGATGCTAAAAAAAATTGCTACTCAGTTACGATCAGTAAACACCTGGTTAAAACCTGAAATCACTGACTGTGTTGGGTGCAGATTTCATGGAGGATTCAATAAATCACTAGTAACAACACGGTGATGAACTGCAGTATCCTTTTGTTACTGCTGTGCAAAAGTTATGTATGTTTACCAGGAGCCTTTCAGTGAGACGATTCATTCCCTTATACTAACTCCTCTTTAAACAAGTAGCCTTTTCAATTCTCCTGCAGTACAGAAAAAAATATGCTCTTTGTAAATTCATGCACATCTGCCTATATTTCTGTCATGACTTACTCTTTGAGATGTGTTGCATTTTCAAAGCCTGGATCTATAATATTATGATATGTCAAAGTCCTCTGTTAGGATTTTAAATATGTGCTCTGGACTGGAACAGCGCATTTCATCTTAGTCACTGTTGTTTTTTAAAAAGTAGACAGTAGGATCAAAAAAATCAGACTTCTTTTTTCCTGTATGTTTCCTCTTAGCCTGTAACCGTGTGCCACACTTCATGGCTCCATCTGTCCATGCTGCTGCTTCATCTGGGCACACGAGTCCCCTTCTGCGTGGATGAGGAGGAAGTGTTTCCTCCCTGTGCGATTTAGAGTTGAGGTGGAGCCTGAAGAGAAGGTGTTTGGGTTCCTGAGTCAGTCTCTGTTAATTTCCTTAGGAACAATGGAGCATCATTTGGTGACCTTATTCTTGTGGCTGACGGTGCTTGTGTAGCCTGTTATGCAGAAGCGCTGTTGGGAAAATGCAGTGAATGAAACCTGTACCGCATCCCTGTCGAGTGACACGGGCTGTAGTGTTCCTTCTCATCAGGAGCCGAGCAGGCTGATCCCAGGTAGGCCGCTCCTGTCAAGTCACCTTTTGCCTCTGCAATGCTGGGTGAAATGGGTTGTGCTACTCAACAGAGAAGGACTGAGAAATACTTGCAAGACAATGATAATTCCTGCAAAAAGTATGAACTTAGTTGACCCTTAGGTTCCCTTCTCTGCTGATTAGTAAGTAGGTTCCGAGCCATAGTGGGATCGGTTACATCAGGATTTACCAATGTGGAAAGTGCTTTGATTTTTACGGGCTGGAAAACCAAAGCTGTTTTGCAGAATTTTGCTCATGCTAAGTGAAAATAAGGAAATGGATTTTTTTTTTTTTTTTTTTAATCCCCCCCACTCTCCTTTCCCACCCCTACTTCTTCCCCCTGCTTTTATAACTGGCAGTTACTAGAGAGCACTTAAAGGCATTCACAGCAAGCTTTCCTATCTCATATTTCTCAAGAGGCTTTTAAAATCTGAATCTAGCCTCTTATATGCTTAAATAAACAAAAACGGATAGTATTCGTGACCTGTTAAATATTGGAGATCTTTTCCATTTAAGGCCATACAGCACTTGGCTCTGGCGCGATGTTACGCCCGAATTCATAGCAATCCGAGCTGGTAATCCATCTCTCTGCAGATCCATAGAGCTGTCCTGCTGTCCTCTATCAGTGACCGGGAACCAAGAATCAACTTCCAAAGCTGGCAGGGCTGAGGAGATGTAGGCTCTGTGGCTGGACGACACTCTGCCAAGCGCCAGGCTTTACTTTTTGGACTGCTCGGAGTAAACGTTATCTTCAAACCTTTATGGACTTTGGCTGCAGGAGGCCTGCTTGCTAAAGATTTCTGAAGGCTGTGACCTTGTGATGGTTTTTTTGTTTGTAGTTTTAATGGAGAAAAAATACTATCAATTTGTTCTTTGCTATCAGATTGCTGTTGCCTTTTGTCACCTCTAGTACTTGTATTCCAGGGTGTTCTGCTGTGTGGATTACTGACTGCCACCCCTCTGTGAATATTTAGGGTCTTTCAAGTGTGGTAAAGATCAGCCCTTTGCAAATACTCTTCTTCTGTTGGGTAGAGTATGAGCTCCAATAAGCTTCTTTTGAAAACTAATGTTGTAAAATGCTTGGAAAGTGCTGTGCTACGAGCAAGCTCCAGAGCCCCGGCCTGTGTGGAGCAGCAGTGGGGATATTACGAGGCAGCAGTGATCCAGCTGACTCTGCTCGCCTGGCCGGTGACAAGGTGTGTGGGACTGTACATGCTTGCTTGTAAAAAATAGTGAGTAACTGACATTACATTTTCTCCATGTACATTTTCCTTATGCACAAGAACAACAGATGGAAAGCTTAGTTTCTTGTAACCTCTGGTATTTTGTTTGAGTTTATGCAGTTTTTACAAATACCGCAGCAGCTGTTGCCATACTTGTCCTTATTGCCCAAAAAGAACGCGCATCAAAATGCTGTCTTTGAGCCTTTGATTTACTCAGCAGAAAAGAACTGCATTGTCCTATGTGGGATTGCAAGTCATCTTCCTTTGACTTCATCTATGATTGTGGTTTATTCCTCCTCTTCTCTGCACACACTTTTAAAAGTCTGTGTCTTTTATGCTTTCATAATAATCTGATGATAGGGTCATCAGATAAGGACTGGTTGTTCCTGATAGATGCGTATTCTGGCAGAGCAGAACTGTGGGTTAATCATTGTGATGGCAACAGACAATTCACCAAGAAACGATTCCTCCTGTATTTCCTAAATGGAGCATTCCATAGGAATACTTGTTGAAGTAAGTGCTGTACTGGAGAATTTCAGAGTAAAGATAATTAGTTGTAATTATGGAAATTTCTGCAAGGGAAATTGTCTTCATTTGTTCCTGTTGAGAAATGGAGCTGCTCTAGTTGCTGCATTTGAATCCTTTCAGGAGATTAATGCAGTCTTCCTTCATTGCTGTCAATGGGCTTTGTAACCTTCTGGTATATCTAAAATCACCATTTTAATCCTGCTCATCCATTTGAATTTCTGCTAAAACTTTGTTTGGTTTAGAAGAAGAATCAATAATGTGCACAAAGCCTCTCAAACTAGATCTGTTAAGAGCTGTCAAAAGAGGTTAAAAATGAGCACACAGAAGCACAAGAAGAAAGTTAGATGTGGGTGAAAGTGAAGGAAGAGGACGTGATACTCAGCAAAGGTATGAACTTAATCTTTACAGCAGTGGTGCAACATGTGCACGTTGCACGTGTGTGTTCTGGTAATCACAGATGCTAAGGCAAAGCGAAACTTCGTGTGGTTTGTGTGCTGTGTGGATCAGAAGTGTTTTCTGTGCAGAGCAATCTGGAGAACGTCATAACAGAGTTAACAAATGGAGCAAGGAAATGGATGCCACTGGGCAGTCTTTTCTAGGTCAGCACGTGTTCTTCCCTGCGTGGGGAGGAGATGGCCCTGCTCTGCCCGCACAGGACCAGAAGTTGCTCTGGTGTCCCAGCGTGGTGCTGGGCTCAAGCACGTTCAACAGGACTGCCTCCGTGCTGGGCACTGCCGCACGGGGTGGCCCTTCGCGTAGGCCCGTCACTTTGGCTCTGTAGGTTCCGCTCTGCGTGGTTTGTTACCCTGCTCTATTTGTGTAGCTTTATCAGATTTATGTATTTGGATTGAATACTGGAAAATAATTTAATGGTTTGGAGTCTTTCTGACAAATTTGAGTGTCACTTCTCAATGTGACGTGGGAAACTGGAGTCCTCAGCTGCCAAACAAAATTAGTGCTTTTTAACATATTCGTAATATTCCTCTCTGTGCTACTTTATTTAAGTAGAAGTTTATCCCTTGCTCTGGTTAATGGACCCTTGTGATAGGGATTCCTGGGTCAATTTGTAAGAACAGCAGCAGCTTGTATTGCTAAGCGAATTTGACTGGAATATTGGTTTGACTGGAACAGCTAAGCACACAAATCTGACAAAATACAAGCAAAGTGAAATTGTACACTTTATTGATAGAGGTTGGATGGACTGATTCAGCCACAGAGCATGTGTAGAGGAGAGCATGTATGTGGAGGAGTGGGAAAGGATTAGTCCAAAACTAGGCTAGAGAAATACCTAGTGCGGGATAACAGCCGCAGCCTGGGATGGTGAGGCATTTTTGCTGGGATGATGGCTTAAAACGTTTGAAGTGATGAATAGGGAAATGTTCACTGATTGCTTTCTTCTGTGCAGAGAAAACCAGGACTTTATGAATAATAAAATACCTGACTGTGTCATCAGTTTAATTGGAATCCTCTCTGAGGCCATTACTCTTTGGTTAGCCACAGATAAAAATGGTGGCAGCATTTGTCCTGGAGTATTTATTAAATCTGCGTTGGACTGTGCTGCAGCCTCGCTCAGGGACAGCCTGACCTAGCCCAGGCTTGTTCCCCAAAGGCAGGGCCTCGGCCTTCAGATGATCCAGACAGATGTTGCTGTTGCCCCACATCCTGGGCTGAGGCTGGGTCAGCTGTGCGGGGAGCTGCGCTGGTGGCCGAGCCCCTGAGAGCCGTCCCTGGGAGTGGGTTTGGTGTTGGATCTTGGCTCCCTTGCAGCTCACTGCTCTCCGGGGCAAGTGGAGCGGAGCTGCCCTGGCCCGGCCCACAGGAGCAGCGGCCGGTCATGCTGTGCCGCTCTGGGGCCTAAGTCTTTGCCTCGCTATTGTGATGTTGTGGGTTTTTTTTTGCCAGAGTAGTAAGTCATGTTTTAAAAAAAAAGTGGTTTTTTTTTCCATTGTATGGTAGCGTGACTCTTCCTGTCAAAGTTGCTTATTGTTTCCTTTATTCTTTTTTTATTATTTACTTGCTTGCTACATTTAGTGGAGTAGATGAGGATTGTGAGATGGACCTAAATGTGACGTCTTACGGCAAACTGTGTTTACTTGCCTTTTCTGGGAGCATGCGCAATTCAGTGACTTTGGCTATTTTAATAACCCAGATCTAGGCTTGTTTAGTTTCTTGCCCGATGTACTCTACGCTGGGACAAATTTACACAGCTGAGATGGGAATGTTTATGGGATGGCTAGACCGAAACTGTGGAATCAGAATTAAGTTTTGTGGCTTTAGTTAGAAATAATTTCTGTGCTTTTAATGGAAAATAGTTTGTAAAAGCATGTCTTGCAATTAGGGTACAAATGGGTTGAATCTTTCCTCGGCAAGCTGTTTGTCCCGCCGTTGACACGACAGAGCGGTTGGATGTTACTGGTGAGTCAAGCTGAACTGGAGCTGGTGCCTGAATACCTGAGTGGGTGTCTCCCACTGTGGTCTGGGAGGCAGGGTACCTGGAGCTGCAACAGTGTGTTCAAACAGGCTGTTTACACCTACCCTGTAAGCGTCCAGGCAGGGACTCCCGGTCCAATGCTGAGTTGCATTTGGCTAAGCACAGACTCGCTGGCTCCAGTGGGCGAGGGAACAAGGGAAGAGCCTTTGGGGTGCTGCTGTCGGAGAGGCTCCGGGGTGGATACTTGGCGTGACCAAACGCCAGCCCCAGCCCTCCTCGGGTCTGCCTTGGGCACCTCTGGGCACATGTCGTGCTTGGAGGAGGCAACCTGGGGGTCACCTCACAGCCTGGGGCTTGTTGGTCAAGGCACTTCTCTAGGACAGCTCTGCTGGTACAGGACTAAATAAAATCGTGCCCTTCGGGGAGCTGCTGCCTCCTCAGATTAATTCAGGTGCTATGAATTTGTAAAGAAGCATGCCAAAATGTGTTCTGAACTAAGCTGCCATAGAGCGATAAAACAGCTGTCTGATCTCATGGTAAATTATGCTGATTTTCTTTCACAATGTTTTGTGTTTTTCTTTTTACCTTGTCATTATTTTCTTTTCCGTTGTGATTATCTTGTAATCTGCCAGGTGATGATTTCAGCTCATCTACATTGAAACCCAAGTCGGGATGGAAGGAAAGGTAGTTCCACTGATACTCTGCCAAGTATCCATGTTTTCCTGACAAAACTACTGGTTTGTAACTTCCTCCAGCAAACACCACTAAGGCGGAGTGTCCATACGCCTCCCATATGGGTGGCTGCAAGGCAGTTCTGCCTTCTCTTAAAGAGGAATCGCACATAAGCAGCCATGAATTAGTCTCCATAACACATTCTGCTATTTTTACTCTTAAGTGGCAGGAAGGAGGGACTTAGAAGGTTGATACATAAAATATCTAGCTGTGTTATTCATGTTAATTAGGACTTTACAGAGACTGTTACGACTTGGCACCATCCCATTTTCCAAAGGAATGTTAATCTGTTGTGGTTGGAGAGCCCTTTCATGAATTCCTGGGTTCTGAATTTTAGCTCTTGCTCAGATACAGACCCATCCCTGGCCTATCTAGGAAGGGAGCCCCATTCCAGTCTGCCACAGCATGATGTGTGCACCACAGGGGCTTCTCTCCCCAGATTTGGTAGTTTTGTGGCATGTCCCTGGTGCGTGCCCGGCAGTGAGAGTTCTGGTTTCTTAATAACACCCGTGAAGTGCCCAGGAAAGGTGAAACCATGAGTTTTGGCATTGTAGGGGCTCTCTTAGCCGCACGTCCTGTTACCGTTAAAGACACTGGAGTTACAGCTTCCATCATTACAGTCTTATCGTGCCGGTGACTTTAATTGGTTGGAGTCCCATGGACAGACAGACAGACCTCTCATAACTGAATCAGTTCTGTGTTTAGAAAAGCAATTTTCTTTTAAAACACTGCCTCTGTTTGTTCTATTATCTTTTATACAGAATCAATGGCCACTGTTACAGCCAGCTGTTGTTGAATTAGATTAGGCTCTTTTTCTGCCGATGGTCCTCTTTGACCTGCCGCTGCCTTCTAGGCCTGCATAAGGTGTCAGACTCTCTCTGTAAGATGGATGCTGTAGACAGCAGTTACCATCCTGGTTGATGTTCATGGAGTAAAATGAGGTTGATACTTAGGCTCAGACCCCAGGATTGTTTCAGGGACACAAAAAAGGAAATAGCTTTCTGTAGACTTAAGGCCGATTAAAGAACGGCTGGTAGGCTTCCAGATGTACGTGTTAACAAGAAGGTTCAGTGCCTTCTTCGCCACCTTGAGCGTCCTGATAATGACAGATGCTCTGCGACCTGAGCAGAGGTCAGCGACAAAACTCAGCCTGTGTGGGGCTGATGAATCTTCACATATCAGCCAGTAGAAAAGGAGGAAGGATCTTGTACTTCCCATTTTATGAGCTTAACCTATTTCTTCAACAGAATCACTTAAATGTATTCTAGGAAATTCCTCGCTCTCTCCAGAGATGTGTCCCAGTTTGCTCTGGATGTCCATAGCAAATTATGTTGTCAGAGAAATTCTTTACTCTCCTAGGGGAGCTTTGAGATTGTTCTGTCCCAATTTCCTTGGGTACTAAAAAAATCTGGCTGGATTTTCAAATGGTCTTGTTTGCTTATAGAATTGTTTCCAGTGGAAAGTGAGAGTAACTCGAACAACCTGGACATATACTGCATCTTGGTATTTTCTGTAATTGTGGATGTGATAATCAAGCTGCTTGTAGCAGGTGCAGCTAAGGTAGGCTCCTAGGTTATTTACAGACCTTTCTGCATTTTCATCTGGTTATTTTGGTTTTATGTGTCTCCTCCTGCCCCCTCCAATCATTTCGCCATTGCACCATGCGTATGTCTCATGACTGGGACCTGAGTACGTGGATGAAGAGAGACGTAGCTTAAGGCTGGCAAACAGGCAAAGGAGAATTGAATTAGCGACCTCATTTGGTCACTTCCAACCTGTGTTCTTCTACGGTTTTATGAAATAGGATCACAGATGGAGAAAAGGTGACTTAGAAATTTCCAGAGGAACTATGTGATTGGAGGGGCTTTGAGCAGCCTGGTGCAGTGAAAAGTGTCCTTGCCCATGGCAAGGAGGTTGGAAATAGATGTTCTTTAAGGTCCATTCCAACCCAAACCATTCTGTGAGCAGTTCCCTTCAGTCCCTCTGCCCTCAGAGCTATTACTTTGGACAGCAGTCCAGGCAAATTATATCTGACGCTCGCACCGCTAGCTTCTTGCTAGTATAGCTGCTGCTCTTGAAAAGTCTAGGGGTAAACTATTTGATGTAGAAAGAGCTGAGAAATTATTTTGAAGTTATGTGTAACTTCTGTCTGGGATTTTCTGAGATCAGATCAATGCAGCTTGAATTAGAGAAAAAGAAAACATCTTCCTTTCAGAAAATCAAGTAGCTCCCTCTAAGTTTTCCTCTCCAGCTCCCGTTTTCTTCAGTGTGCCACCAGTTGTTAGCAACACAGTAAAGAATAGATTTCATAGGTTGTATGAAAAGCAGATTGAGCTATAGGGTATTTTGCAGTGAAGAAATGTGCTTGAAAATGAGCCAGAAGCTGTTGTTTCCCTTTTCATCCATTAAAAAGTGCATTAACACTGTCAATCAGCAGACTTCAGAGGTTAGGCAAATACGGTCAGCATCTGCCAGAAAAATCGAAGTTTAACGCATCTCGGTATCAAAGTTATATTATAGAGAGAGCTTTACCATATGGGTATAAGCCCCAGCTGCGCTTTGGCTCTGATGACTCGGGACACGTACCTGATCCTTTGAAGTGTGCGATGTTGCCGCTGCCCCAGACAGCGTCGGGAGGATTCCATCGTGCCTTCCTGTGGAGCGCAGGTCTGTTGTAGCGAAGGTTCCTCAGGGTGGCCGTCAGCATCAGCAGAATCTTTCAGCGTTAGGTCACTGTGCATCACACATCTTAATGCAGCAGGTTGTAGGAGGATGAGGTTTTTGAGTACAGGTGCCACTTTCCTATGTTTTTCTTAAACATTTGTTCCATGCTCTGTCTAGCTGGCAGAAATGAAAAGTGTTTTGTGGGGTTTGTGTGTTGCTTTTCTTGCTCACTGGCATTATCTTCTGAGCAATGGCTAGCAGCCATTCCAGCCCACCAGTCCAATCTAGAACTCATCAGAGTTCACAGAGGAATTCCCCTCATCTCTGGTAGCTGTTGGATCGGGGCCTACCCTGCCATTTTTGTGCCAGGGCTGCTGAAAACATTCGTGTTGAATAGTGGATGTTCTTTTTCTGACTCTGTAGCTTAAGCATTGAACCTTGTTATACTATGTCTTAAGAAAAGCAAGATTTTTTGTGCTTGTTTGGTTTTTTTTGTGGGGCTGGGGGGTATGTGTGTTGGATTTTTAATAGATTCCTATAGAAGTCTTCAGAGCCTATAGAAATGTCTGTTTTCCCTCACCCTATCCCGTCGCTGCCGTATTGCCTTTTAAAAAACATGTTTTGCAAGACTTTTAGGATAATGGACATTTTGTACAGTTTGGCGATTCAAGAGAGCTCACTTGCTGTTCTGTTAGGGGTTAATACACAAACTTGGGGAAGATAATATTCTGACAAGTCCAACTCAGAGTGTTAAGGCAAGGGATAGCGTGTTTATACTGTAATTTCAAGGGCAGTTACTGGTTTGCTTATCGTGTATTCTTTAGTGTCTGTTTCAGTGCTAATAGACATGTTTTCAAGCCTTTTTAAACAATTTAACAACATTTAACAACCACGAAGTTGCTCTTCTTTCTTTGCCCCTTGGCTGGATGATGCGTCAAGAATGTTGAAGCTCCTGCACCCCTGCTTTCATGCAAAAGTGTTTTTGGAACCTGGTGGTCTCCGTATTGTACATTATTCAAATTTCCTATGAACTGATCAAGAACTTCTGGGGTAGTAGTGATTCTTTAGTGGTTTTGAATTTTCACAATGACTTTAGGGATGTGATGGGTGTTCGGATGGCAGATGTTGCCACCCAGGTCAGGAAGCTCTGGAGAGCTGCACCTTTCTTTGAGTCTTTTCCCATTTTGGCTTTGAAGCTGGATTGTTTCATTTGTCCTGCTGGGTGGATAAGACATCAAGATCTTATGAAATAAAATTGTAAACATGCTACAGAACTTTGAGTTATAAGCAATTCAGCTGTTTTAAATGTAAATGCTGTAGGATTATATACTTGATTTGTTATAGCTTCCTAATTCTGCCTGCCTCAGCACTTTCTTGGCAGTTAATTGCGTCATGCCTTAGAGGAGCGCTCCCTGAGCTGCAGCAGAGGCTTTGCAGGAGTCTGATGCACTTTCTTGGCAGTTAATTGCGTCATGCCTTAGAGGAGCGCTCCCTGAGCTGTGGCAGAGGCTTTGCTGGAGTCTGATGCACTTTCTTCCTTGGTTACACAGCAAATGGGCACTCTGGGTTAGTTAGTATGGGTGTGCTCCAGTGGCCAGTCTTCTGCAGCGTGTTTCGTGTGAAGTCCTCTCTCCCCCAGGTTTGGAGGGCAGTTGTTTTGCACGTGGCTGTGTGCAGTGGTTGGAATGAATAGGCCTATGTTTCGGTGGCTAAAGAAATGTAGGGAAGGCCTATTTTGCACAGGCACTCAGTGAGAGAGTCATGAAGTTCCCCAGAGCCACAGTCGCTTGTCGGCTTTTGTTTCATCCCAGAGGGGCAGCCCTTGAAGAGCTTTGTGCTCTGGTGTGCTGGGCACCCTGTGAGTTCACTGCCCGTGTCTGACGGTACTTTATGGCACAGATAGGGAGCAGGCAGACTGGCGGCAAAGCCACTCACATGCTTAGTGATCTACAGAGGTTCAAGGCATCGTATCAGATTCACTCATAGTTGGCACAAGTAAACTAAGTAAGCGGCTGGGAGTTTTGTTTGTTTGCGGATGTATGAAAACTGCAACATTCACACCGTGGCTGGTGGCGAGCTACGTGTGGTTGTGTTGGTTTGGCACAAGGCTGTGTGCTGGGTTAGGCTGGTATGGAATGTGGTGCTCATCGGGGCTTGTGATTGGAACAGAGTTGCTAACATGCCAATGTTTTGGCTGTCGCCGAATGGTGCTCATGCAGCATCACGGCCTGTGCCGTTTCTCGCTTTGCCCCCAGGGTGGACTAGGGGGACACAACTGACCCGACTGACTGGAGGAATGTCCTGTGCCCCTGTCACATCGTGCTCGGCAGTGGAAACTGAGAGGAGGGCATTTTTGGGAAGGCAGCCATTGCCCAGAGACTGGCTGGGCATTGAGTTGAGTGTGGGAGACGGTGAGCGATTGCCTTTGCATCACTTGCTTTTTGCTTTCTTTCTCTTTGCTTCTTAAACTGTTTTTATCTTGACCTACCAGTCTTCTTGCTTTTGCTCTTCTCTCGCCTGTCCCACTCGTGGGCCGAGTGAGTGAGTGTGTGTTGTACTCAGCTGCTGGCCAGTCGTCCCGCTGTGGGTTGGTGATGGTTTCTCAGGGAACATGAGTAGTGCATGGTCTTTGCGGGTTTCTCAGATGCCCAGAGTGATGCAGCTTGTCGTAAGCAGAGCGTTATTCCCTTCTTTCTGTTCCTGTCTCCTCCCATGACATGAACAAGTGAGAATTGACAGTTTGGATTACAAGGCGTGATCCTTGTCGGAGCAGGTACTCACTGGCGGCCTGACCTGCTTGGAGGTTTGGTTGCAGTGTAGTTCTAAAGCACCTACTGTTGAGCAGAGCTGAGAGGGTTATGTGGAGTGAGTGGCCTTGTGAACAGGAGCTATTTTGGGCTGAAGGCAGTGCCCTGCTTGCCTTACGGCCCCTGTCTTCAGGTTTGGCTCTTCTGCTGATTCCATAAAAAGGGCTCCAGATGTGACAGTCCAACCACGTGCTCAGATGCTGAAAGGTTCGTGCTGCGAAGTCACTTGTCACCTGGCAGTGTTCTCCTGAGATAAAGGAGAAAAAGGGCTCATGACTGAAAGTTTCATTTCAGATAGGCTAAATGTACAGTTTTAGCAATAAATAAGCCTTTGGACAAGTTTTGTAGGGATGTGACTTGTTCCTTTGCACTTGGTGGCTTTGCATCAAGAGCGTGTTCCTAGAAGGAGCGCGGGAGCTGAGCCAAGCGTCGAGGTGCTTTGGCAGGGGCTTCTGGCCTGCCTTGCGGAGGGCCAGGCTGCGTGCCGTGACCAGCCCTTCTGGCTCAGGAGGTAGAAGTAGTCGGAGCTTTGGTGTCAGCCTTTCAGGGCTGAAGGACTGAGGAGTGTAGCTGTGATTGGCACCCGGGGAGCGGATGTGAACCAGGCTGTCATTTGGTCTGCAGCGGAGAGGAAGGTCTCTCCCTGGGAGGTTAATGGTGGCAGCTGCACCAGGCTGCCAGGGCTGGAGGAGCCAGCTGGTGTGGGGAGACAGGTTGCTGAGGACAGCCCTGTGCTTCCTTACTCTGGTGACTAACAAGCAGGTTTTGTAAGAGGAGCATCTAGTGTGGAATACGTAAGTACAGAAGGAAGGCAGGGTAGTTTTTTTTTACAATTCCACTAAAGAGCAGCTCAGTGCTATTCCTATTACTAATTTCCCTAGAAATTACTTCAGCTTTCCCTAGTTTTCGTCAATGCACAGGAGAAGCCTCAGGAGAGTAGGAATGCTCTTTGATTCCCACTGTTGCAGATCAAGGGTCTGGGCAGCAAAAAATATGTATGTCCAGTTTTACCTGAGACAAGATCTTGATGCCACTGCGACTGTAACTGGCCAGCTACAGTCATGCTCGATTTTGAGCAAGACTGTAACCAACCCTGGTTACAGGTTGAATCGTTGTCATTTTATTCTCTGTGTTTTTTCCAGAGTCCAAACAACAAAAGCATTGGCGACTGTTAGGTCTTCTGGATGGCACTGTCTATAAGATGCTTGGCAGCCCTACTGAAAAGGGGGTGCAAAATAAGTTTCAGAGGCTCTTTCACTTGTTTTCCTGTTATTTTTTCATATTCTAGTTTTGCCGTTGAGGAAAACCCTCTGTGATAAGTCTCAAAATAAATATCTAAAGTGAACTGTTTGCATTCTTTTTTTCCCCACACCTCAAAATCCAGCAAGCATGACAACCTCTAGTTACTTGTGAGAAGTGCAAGACGCTTTATTACTATTTGATTCCAGTTATCCAGCCATATTTTTACATAATAATGTCATAACTGCACATTCTTATCAGTGTAAGCATGTGGATTATTACAGAATTCTGTGTCTGAGTTGTGCATTGAGCTGCATTCTTTGATGAGGTGACTACATTCCTGATATTCCTACATCTGCATTTCAGAAGTACTGAACCCCTGGCACCTTCAGTATTTCTTTTCTCATGTCAGTGGTTCAGCATCCCTCTGAGTGGGTTGTCTTTGTGCTCTGCAGTCCTGACTGGCTCTACACACGGCTTTAAGACGTGGGAAGTGATAAATACCAAACTTTAACAATTACTGCAGTCCGGAGAGTTGTCTGTGTAGTAGGTTGTCTGATGTGAAATAATGCATTAGAGGGAAATTTTCCTAAGGGAAATTAGACTGAAAGATGCAGGTGGACTGTGTGTCTCCTTGAGATGTGTCTTCTGAGACATAATTAAAATTCTTTCAAATTGTTCTCACAACACACAGTGAATGGATAAGTGTGACAGTTGAATGACAGCCATATACACAGACTAGAACAGACAGACTGAGTGAATTTACTTTTCTGACTAAAGCTTCTGTTACGAGCTGAATTCACAATTGTTATGATATAGACATGAGTTTGAATCTGCCCTTCCAGTTGCTGATTTCTTTCTCTATTTTCTTTTTTTCTGCTTCCTGTTTTATGTAGCAGCCCCTTTTGAGCTCTGGCAGTGGCTGTGGTACATCCTGTCTGATGCAGCCGAAGCTGAAGCCATGGTCTGTGGCACACCCCACTTAGTTTAGGGAGAAGGTACCTGGCTTCTGACGCAGCCAGACAACCGCCGCTGTCAGGCTCTGCATGGAGCCTTTGGCTGCACAAGTCAGTCCCCTCTTTGCCTAGAGCATCCAGACCCTTGAGGCTTGAAAGACTGATGACCTGCCAGGTACAACATTTATTTCTGAAGCAGGTTAACAGATTTTCTAGTTTTAACCTTAATCTTATCCCGTTAATCATCTCAGCATTGACTGATTAATGTTTTTGTTCCAATAAGCACCCCGTTAGGATTCACCCCGTTAGAGCTACATTAACCTGGACGCTCTGTTTCACTGCACTATAAGTGACCCCAAATCTTGCAGGTATCTCCAGGGACATTATCAGCAAGACTATTAGAATCTTCACGGTCTGGCTGGTGCTTAACCTGTCCGCTTTTGTACGAAATCTGAACCTTCTGTAGTAAATCCTGGAAAACCCAGACCCCACCCATGATAATCTATGCCATGTACACTGATGTTATCCCTTTGGAGCCAGAACATGTCTAGTGCCATTTGTACCAGGTGTCAAAATGATAATTATCTCAATGTCAAGCTGTATCCCACGTTTGCCTGCGTCTTTGGTAATCAACAAAGGTGTACAAAGAGGTGTCCCCACTCACCCGTGTGTTTAACGCCGTTTGACTCACCGTGTCCAGTTGAATTCATTTGACAAATGTGGGTTCCAGTGGAATCCAAACATTTCCTTGCCTGAAACTTACTTTAATTGGAAAAAAAAAATGTTCTCATTTGAATATCATTGAATCCTCTGAGGTGTTCAGACCAGGCTGGTTGGGCAGTTTGGATGCAGACAGCACTGAAGCTCTTGTGCAAAAGGTCACTTAAAGCTACATTAAAATCGCTTGTCCCAGAGTGACCTGAATGTGTTCAAGGGCTATTATCTGAGTGTTTTTACACTGCAGCCCTGCACCTAATCGTGCCCCCGTCTGAAGGGAGACGTCTGAGGTGCTGAGGCTCGGGAATCTGGCTTTGTTATGGACCGAGTTCCAGACAGGTTTTCATTTCTATTTATCTGGAGTCTCTCATTTGGAAACACAGGAGGGAGAGAGCCAGGCTGCTGCAGCTGGAGCGTTCGTTGTTTAGTCTCCCAGTCCTCCCGTGATCGGAGCCATCCTTTCTCAGACTGCAGCCTTTGCTGCCATGGAGACGCATCACCAGTGGCCATTAAACTGGTGCTGAGATGGCGGCTCCAGCTGCTGCTGTGAGTCCTGTCGCTGTGCTTCCGTCAGCATTTTTCTGGTTTGGATCTTGCTTTGATGAATTCCATTTCCTCTGCGATCGCAGCACAGTACCTTGTGCCCTTCCGGGCATGTAGCTGTTGGATGTAATGCTTTGTGGCCTGATAGAAGCTGACTCCCTTACTTTGATACCTTTTAATCCTTGAAATGCAGTGTTTTGAGCTGTTTCTGCCATCTGTTTTTTTGCATAAGGCTTCTCCTGTCTTTCCTATGGTTTGTGAGAAGGCAGGAAATCTGCATCTGACCCAGACGAGAAGTGGTGTGCACATGGGATCCAGCTGTGAGCGGGCAACCGGTCCGACTGGAGTACATGTAATTCCAGTATGATTAGGGATTGATCCCTGTGTGTAAAATGGGAAGTGTTCTGCAACAGACAGAGTGCTGTGGATTCTGATGAAGGTACTAACCTTTGTCAGAAAGTTTGTTCTCTTAAGTGTGGTGAAGAATGGGCTAATCAGGCAGCACATCTGTGGGAAGGATTTAAAGAGTGCTTGCTGGTTGTCACATTAGAGTCAATTTGTCATAGTTTGTTTATGTGCTCACTAGGAAATGCACAAAGGAGAATCATCTGAAATGCTGAGGACTGCTGCTGTGTAGCAAAGCATGTGCAAGGAAACAGAGGGAGTGGCAGAGGGGTTGTATAAACGCTTTGACTCGTGTAAAAGTTCAGAAAGGGTTGTGGTCCTCTGAGCCTCATGAACACTGAACTGTGAACCTGGGAAATTTCACAGAGAGAGGCTGTTCTGTTGGAAATTCATAAAGTTTATTACGTTGGTTTTGTTCTTCAGTGACCACAAAGCCTCAGGACTTTGTTTCCTTATCTCAGAATTGTAGAACTATGGGACAATTTGGGCTGGAAGGGACCTTTTCCTGGCACTGTCACCCTGGCTTTTCAAAGCATCCATCAGACAACTGCGCCTGTCTCCCAAATGCAGTGTCTACTCACGCAGAGTCCTGATGGCTGTATAAAGTGCTGATCAGTTCATCGTTCTCATTTTCATTATGTTTGCTTTCAGCTTCTGGCATCTCCAGTATTCATGAGACAATTCAATCTTTGTTTTAGTGTCAGGGCTGGTGACAGTGCTACGCACGGAGCTTATGAAGTCTCTCTGAGTTGGTTTGCTTGCAACTGTGTGAAGAACTGACACCGAAAGCCTCTCCTTTCAGAGGATTAGAATCACATCATTACTGGAGAGAGTTCAGAGAAGAGTGGAAAAAGTGATTAGGGGCCTGGAGGGACTGGTGTATGAGGGGAGATCAAAGGGCCTAAATTTGTATCATTTGGATAACTGACAGTGAACGGGGAACATGAAAGCCTGTGGTTATCGAACGTCTATAACCAAGGAAGGCTCGGGGAGAGATTATTCAGGGTGGGATGATGAGGGGAATGGGATGGTATTAGCAAGGGGGAAGCAGCTGTTAAATAGGGACATTTCCCAACAATAAGGTAAGTTAGGATATTCAGTTGTCTCTTGCTATAAATCCAGCGATTTCAGCTGCTGCTTTTTAATTTGCTGATGAACACAACGTAAAATCTTCCAGATAGAGGTAGATGTTTGAAGCCAAGATTGGTGCAAAACTGACTCTATAGTTGTCTGGATCTTTGGCCTCGGTGGCTGCATCCATAAGATCCAGCATCTGATTTGGCTGGAACTGGCTGAACAGAGCAGCAGGCAGGACATGGTGGGAAGCCTTTCATGGGCTTTTCCTCAGGATAACATCATCAGGCTGATGGAAGTCGCCTCTGCACGATCCATCCTGCAGTGATCTGGGATTTCAGAAGATAAGGAGTGCCCAGGGTCAGTAGTTGTATTGTTTGATTCAGGAGCTTGGGCTGCAGCCTGGATGTTAAAGTGGGATCTAGGCCTTCAGAATTAGCATTTGTGGGGTTTGGTGATATTTTAGATGATTTTTCCCGAACATTGCTTTAAAAGTTTACCTTCTGCCAGGCATCCTGTGCTGCTGCATCTCATAGCAGTTAAATTCATACCTCTCCTGCTGAACCACTTTCTTAACAACCTTTAAATGAGTCTGGCCTGTGTCAGCTGATTGGTTATTTTTTCTACTAATGTCAATAACCTAATAAATGCAAAATGCATTTTGGAAACTTCAGACTTAAGTTCCAGATGAATCTCTGCCTTCAAGCTAAAATCTGTTTTACCTAAAACGATGGCCATGAAAGTATTTTCTTTGTCTTCTGGGCTGGTTTGAAAGCTTTCTTTCCCACCTGGTCATAGTACCAAAGCCTGGGAGCAGGGTTATGTGTCATCACTAACTCTGCATTTTTCTATTCCATTGTAAATTTGAAGCAAATCTGCTACGTTACTCTAGCATGTCTTTGCCAGTCTGAGCTGTTGCAGTATGTGTAGGATAAGGATGTGTGTATTTAAAAGCAATAGTGACACTGCACTCCCGGGGTATTGCCTGTTTTGGAGCGGAGCCTTATTGATTCAGGTGCCTGAAATAGTGATGCTGTGAAGCAGGATTTCCTTTGGGAACAGTTGTGTGAAAGGGTAGAGAGGAGATGATTGAAATTTAAACCTTCAGACCCTGCTCAATTACTTTTTCATTTTTTAAAATGAGATTATATTACTGAAGGAACAAACATTTAGAGCTACCCAAACTTCTCTTTAACCACTGCATCCCCATCCAGGGTAAGACACTGCGTATGGCAGGAGAATGCTGGCTGTTGGGAGGCCGCCATGTGCTGTGTTTGGGTTGAGGATGCGGTGGCTGCTGGTGCCTTTCCATGGGATTGCTGTCCCCCGGTGTCCCAGTTGTTTATGAAATCCACAGTCACAGAATTACGTGTTGGCATCATTGTTTGAAACGCCGCTTCTCTCAGCTTTCCCTCTCTCCCAAGGGAGATGTGTGAGAAGTCTGCCGAGGAGCTGGGCTGCTGTTTGCTGAAGGAGGACAGCAGTCATGTCCAGCTGGCGGGAAGGCAGTCTCCTTATGGTGAGGAGACAGTAAATTTTCGGACAGTGAATTTTTCAGGTTTTCTGTGAAAAGCTTTTGTGGGTTGTGTTTTTAGTTGGTTGGTTGTTTTTACGGAGAGACTTCTAAAACAACATCAGAATGCAAATACCAAGATGGTCTTCAAAATAGTTTTGTCCTAGACAGTTAAGAAGCTTCAGGTTCAAAGTAGTTGTCCTAAAGAGACTGTTAGAGGATTTACTGATCTATTAATGTGCACTTGACTTACTTTCTGATTTTGGACTCTCGTGTGAAAACTTACCTTTCAGAGACGGGTAGTGTGTGCAATTTTTGCAGAGTAGCATATGCATGTGCAGAATCTGTGTATTCAGTCCTACTGAGGAACGACTCTAGCGCGTTCCTTAGCAAATGATAATGGTGTTTTTTGTATTACGTATAAATATAGAACATCTGATAGTGAATATTCTGTAAGGTATTTCTAACAACTCTCCATATTATTTTTGGTCTGTGCTTGTTCCTCACAGATGCTGTGCCTTCCCTGCATTTTCATGCACAGAGATTAGTCAGGAAAGGTTTGTAGAATTGTGCGTTCCTGAAAACCTTGTCTGAGGAGGGTCCCGTGGTGGTGACTCATTTCTAGCGCTGGCCGTGCTGCTGCACAGCTTGTTGCACACTATCATTAAGAGTCAAAGAACTCCTTTAAAACCAAGCAGAGATTTTACAATGCGCAGTGGTTCTGATCTTTATTACTCCGTTAATTGCATTGTACTTGCTAACAAACTATTGTTTCTGCTTACTTCTGTGAAATGAAAGGAATTGTGATAGAGAGGAGTAGGTACCGTGAGGGTGAGTGGTACAGTATTGATACCTGAGCACGGAGGGGTTTTACTGCAGCTCCTGCTGGGGTCACGTTTGATAAACACGTGGCAAGTCTCACCTCCAGCAACACGCAGGCTCTTCATCTTTGTGACGAGAGGGAGTGCGTTGAGGCCGTTTCTCTTGCGTTAGTGCTGCGCATCCAGTGCACGTCTCTGCCTCTGCAGAGAGGTGGAAAATGGAGGGAGCAGGAAAGGTGGTGGGCAGCCTTCAGTGTCCAGAGCCCGCTCGCTGTGCTGTGCCCTGCGGGATGTGAAGTGCGGTTCGCTGAGCTCTGTGGTGGTGCTGGAGGGTCCTGCAGGCACAGGCTCACCCTGCCTGCTGTCTCTGCTGGGAAGGAGTCTGGCACGGTTGCTGGCTCTTTGAGTTTGGCCTTGGTGCTGCACAGTAGGGCTTGCTGCCCGCAGCACGCAACACAAACACACCATGAGAACACCACTTATGGCAAGCACATCTTCCTGAGAGTCGGAAGTTGCTACCCTTTCTCTCCCGCCTTTTTTTGTTCCTCGCTGCGGTGTGTGGAGTGCGCGCCGAAGCCTGGAATTTCCCCTGTAAGGGAGGAGGCAGCAAGCAAAGGTTTGTGTTTATTGTGTAAAGAACATCCTGTTTTGTTACTTGTTCAATTCCGGCTGCAGTCAGTGCTGGATAAGGCATGGCGTGTGGTGTGCCTAAAATCTGAAGAGCGAAAGACTGACGGGATTGATAGAAGGGAATGGAAAACAAATGGAGCGGTGTGTAAAACCAGAAGGCTGTGGGTCAAACAGCCCTTTGCATAATAGGAAATACCAGAGTTTGTTTATAGTGGTGTGGTGGGCTGACCTTAGCTGGTTGCCAGGTGCCCACCAAAGGCACCCCCTCCTCAGCTAGGCAGGGGAGAGAAAACACAATGAAAGGCTCATGTGTTGCGATAAGGATGGGGAGAGATCGCTCACGGGGGAAGCTTCTGGCAGCTTCTCACAGAAGCTGCCTCTGTAGCCCCCGTGCCAGACCTTCCCCCACAAACCCAATACAAGTGGCTTGCTGGGGTGTTCTGGGTGGGTTTTGGTTTTGATTTTGATTTTGTTTTGTTTGTTTGTTTTTATGGTTGGCTGGAGGAAGGGGATGTCTTCATACTACTAGGGAAGGAGACGATATGTATGTGGAAGGCCTCAATTCTGGTTTCCTGTATACCTCCTTAACTGTTGCCATTTCTTACGCTTTTAGTTTGATATTTTAAAAAATACCGTGTCAATTTACTTTGTTAGTCTAACTTAAAAGGTGTGTTTAAAAAAAAAAACAATAGAAAAGGCAAAAACCCACCCAAACGCAGAGAACATCCGCCCTCCCTCCCCTCTACATCTTGCAGCACTGAGGTGAAAAAATACCTATAAGGACTTGGACAGTTGGGTAACTGCTGAACTGTACCAAGAGTATGAGTACAAGATCTGCAGTGTGGCAATATTTGTTCTTAGATTCTGGTTCCAAATTTTAGAGGAAGCAGAGGAAAAATAAATAGCGGGGCTTAATTTTTTTTTTTTTTTTTTTTTTTTAACTCAAGGGAAAAATTGCCCAGAATCCTGCTCAGAGAAGTGGCGGTACCATTTAGCACTTTTTTAGGTAATTAGTCTGAAGTTAATTACCAGTAGGGGAAATTTCGACTGCATCAGTTTGGCGAAATTTTGTAGGTGTCAGAAGAAGGGGATTATGTTGCAGAAAATGTCAGGTGTTCATCTTCCCTGCAAGACGCACCGTCTGCGCTGGCTGCGAGACAGTTGGGCGTTTGCACCTTGCTGCGGTGTTGCTTTTGTCAGATACTGATTTACTTGCCTGTTCTTCCTGGTACACTCTGAGGTGGGAGCAAAAGGCCGTGCTTCCCAGGATCCTAGCTGCTAGTTTTGTTTCTTTGGTGGCTTTGTTTAATTTTGCTTCCATTGCGAAATTGCTGTTTCCATTTGAGTTCTGCGGTGGTGGTTTGAAAAGTGAAAACGTGTGTGCTCAGAGTCAGGCTGAGAGATACCAACCGGTTCACGGGTCCATCAGCTTTCGCATGGTCTAGATTCCAATAGATGCAAAAACATATAAAAGTATATATATATTTTTTTTAATCTTGATGTCTAGTCACCCCATTTCTTGCATGTTTAATTTAGCATTTCCTTCATCTGGTTTCTGAGTACAGAAGAGGAGCCAGAATAGTCCCTTTGGATCGTATGATACGAGTGCCTGTTTTGCCCATGAGGCTGGTAAACTGGGAGGAGCAGAGCACGGCTGAAATTTATAACCTGTGACTCTTCACTGAAAACTGTAATTTTCAAAGGAAATCTCTGCAAGGCGACTGAGTTACTGTGATTTCTTGTGCAGTACAAATAATGTTCCTTTCGGTTTACATCAAACAGAGCTGCCATGGCTTACTGATCTAATGGAAGCAATGGTAATTGCTTTTGTAGGTTCCATTTATAGATCAGACTTCTATGACTAAATTTAATTACTTACAGCTGAATCCAGTCAAAGTAGTAAGTTCAAAATAACCTCTGTCATGCTGCGGTGGAAGCAGCATGTTCCCAGAAAAAAAGGCACTTCCTAATTGTTTAATTTTTCAATTAAGAGAAGAGTTTTTAGCTTTCGTGTATTTATTGCTTGGTTAAATGAAGAATGCACCTCTGCAGAACTTTGCTGCCTGGTACCGTGAGCCCTGGTGAGACTCCGTCTCTTGCTTAGCAGCACTTGCAGCGTTCCCTTATGCAGGGGCCATGCGTTGTTTGCAATACATGCTCTTCTCTGCCGATCTGAGTGGCTGCAACAGAGAGAGGTGACTTGGCCAAGATTACACCAATCCAACACTAGCGTCTAGTGAGCAAATCACTTGGGATTCCATGTGCTTAACTCCTGCTTGATTGTCTGAGTCCCTGACTGTGAAATCTGGGTGCCTCGTGTGACAGAGAGATGTCTCCAGCTGCTGAGGTAGGCTTGTGCTGTGCCTCCGTTCAAAGCAACTCTGGTCTCGGAGAGACTCTTGATTCCTTCTCCCTTGAGGTCCTGGGCATCGCTGGTACACCCCTAATGTGCTGTTGCCACACACGAGTGTGGGCAGCTGTGCCATGGGAGAAACACACAGCAGTAAAACTTCAAAAAGAATTAAAAATACAAGAAATAAATAATGTAGTGCATGTTCTCAAGTCCAGTTGTAGTGAGTCACAAGCAGGTGGTGTGTGGGGAAGTGCTCTGGGGACAGTCACTGCGTGCTTGCCCCATTCCTCCTCAGGAATCTACTGCTGGCTGGTGCCAGAAGCACATCCCAGTCTGGTGGGGCCTTTTTGTCAGACCCGATGTGGTGGAGCCAGAGCTTAAAGCAGTGATGGGCGCGGAGCTCGGTGTGTGACTCACTGTACCAAAGTGAAGCTGCAGGAATTGGCCCTTGATAGGAACCAGAGTCCTTTGCAGTGCGACTGTTTTGCGGAGCAGCTGCCTTCAGTGCGCTGGGTTCAGCGGCAGGCAGCAGGGCTGGGTGCCTGCGAGCTCCGCAGAAGCTGCCTGAGTGTAGCAAGTTTTGGGAAAGAAGAGGAGCTTCTGCTTAAAAGGTGGTGCAGAATCAGTGATTATCAGTTGGCATGGCAGACCAAGAGGCCTCATATGGAAGAGTTTGTTTTCTTTTACAAATTAATGGACATAATGAATACCTCACAAAATTTACTGCAGATCTCTAGATGCCTTCATTTAAATGACAGAGGTTTTTTTAAGAGAAACAATAGAAAGCATTTATTATCATCAAAGCCAAGAGAACGTGTGCACAGTGTAGTTGTATCACATTTTAATCTTTTTCCCTTCGAATAATCTGATAACTACAAAACTGAAGTGAGCATAGGTGGAAAGGGCAATTCATTAGTGAGCACTTGCCTTTTCTGCAGGGAGAGCTCCGAGCACACAGCTCTGCGCCTGAGCGCTGCTCTCCTCCCAGGGAGATGCTCAGGGGAATAGGTCAGCTGAGAAGAATTCTTCTGTCATTTAAAGGATGAACTGGGAGGTAATTACTCATGCCACCAGGTCACTTAGTATTGATGGGGGCTGCTTCAGAACTGTTCTATGCGGATCAGTTCTCGGTGGCTGAGGATTGACTTAAATCCTGCAAGCTTTGTCGTGTGTGTTAAGTGCCTGTGTATTCATATTATCTAAAGCAGGTTTTGAGGAAAGCGTATTTCCAGGAGAGATTGAGCTGTGCTCTTTGATCCTACCACAGGCGATTGGGTGTGGTAATTGTGGCATTTCCCTTGGAAATACAGGGATTTGTACCTGCTGCCATAGAGTTATTGGTTAGATGGGCCAGCTGTGGATTGCTGCACGCGCGCCTGCCCACCAATGAGTGCTAAAAAGTTGAACAAATTAAAACCGAACCAATAAAATCAGCTGTTAAAATCCGAGTGCACGTAAAAGCCTGTCAGGTTTTCCAGATGATGGATAGACAAAGGCTGTGCCGTGTTCATCGTACTAGAATTAATCTTTCCGTGGAGTTCTTTGTCCTCATTCATACTTTCTTCTTGACTTGGTGGTATCGCTTGGTACCCACCCGCATGTGGCAAAAGAAGTCCCGCTGTGCTGGACACACAGCCTGTTCTGCTGAGGGAATCGTACTCACTGTCACAGAGCTGTGACTGGGGACTTCCAGGTGCTACAGACAGTGACAGTTTTCCTGCTGCTGTTCGTTTTGGACGCTGGGAAGAACGTGTGTAATTAAATGACGTGGGCTGCTGGGCTGGAGCTGCAAGCGCTGTACTTCAGGCAGTTTGCAGCAGAACTGGGAAACTGATGTGGAATTCTAATAAAACTGCAGTGCATGAGTTTGCTTTCACCGTTGTTTGTCCGTCAGCTGAACGCCGTACACAGCGTTTCTGCTGTGCACACTTGTTGTGTGAATGCAGTGGGGCTGCCAAGGTTTGTCCATGGTCTCCCGGAGTGGGAGGCAGCTCACGTCGCTGTGGTGCTGGAGGACAGGCACAGGTATAGGGCAGCAGATGCTGCTCTTTCAGGCCAGGAGCCCACAGGGAGCATTCCAAATTAAAAGAAGCGGATTTGTAGTTCATTTTGTCAGTCACGTTTATTTTCCTCACAGTATCTTTACCTTTCTGTTTAACGAGGCCAGTAGGTCAGGCTCCTGGCGTGACACTGAGTGGCGAGTGCTTCAGACCGGAGAGATGGGGCTGACTCCTGTGGCTTGATTATTCCCACCCCACCCCCCATCCCATGCTGTGGTTGGTGCTCCTGGTGTTGCTGCCAGTTTGTGGCTGGTGCCATGAGCTAGGGTGAGCCTCTGGGCTCCAAGGGTATGAGCAGGGCTGTGGGTGCTGGAGTGGTAAATGCCAGATTTGAGCCCGCCCTGTGTGGGTTGGCTTCCTGCCCTCCTGCAGCTGAGGAGCAGCACCTGTATGAGGTGGTGCTGGTGGCGCTAAGGTGGTTTGGAACCTGTGGGGCCTCGTGCTCGTGGCGTGGCTGTTGGGTCTACGCATTTTTATCTGAGCTTAGTGTTTGGAAGGGTGACTGGGTTGAGTTTTCCTCATCTCTTCCTTCTGGACCCTGCTCATTAATCTGCTCAGAGCCATTCAAGCATCTTGAAGCGTGTTGGACCATCATTAGCTGTGGATGAGCAGCTGCTGACCCAGTATTGACATAGGAATAAATTATTCAGTGTGTCTTATTTGGGAATTCAAAGGCTTCATGATGAAACCTACAAAATTGTGTTACGTCTCTGACATTCTGAAGTTTCATTATTGTGTCTTCAATTATTCACTAAGTGTGCCTGCTCACCTCCTGACACCTCGACGGAAGTGCAGGCTGGTGGCGAGCAGCAGACGGTGCTTTCTGTCCTTTGTTCTCGTGGCTTGTTTGCGGTACCTTGTGCAGGAAACTTTTCTGTTGCCTATTGTCTTAAACTTCTTGCCCAAGGTTATTCAAATTTTAATAGTTCACATGAAGTGAAGAGGCCACAACCACCCTTATTGTCTGGAGATTTCCTCGGCAAATTGTAATTACTACTGACTTTCTCCTTCCCTGGAGATGTGTTTCCGTTTTCACCATGGCTGCAGTTATCCAGCAAGGATGCCTCAGTGAAACAGCAACGTACTGTTTCTCGGTATGGTTTTTTTACTATATTTTGATGCTTTTGTGTTTACAATAGACACACGTTCAAGAAACAGGGATAATAAGGAATATGGGAAGCAAGGCATTTTTGTGGAACTGAAACAAAGCTGGTGAGTTCAGTAGCAAGGTTGGAAATGCAGCCAGTGCTCTTGCTGTTCCCCTCTCCTGTGGGAACAGATCCTGCTGGCTGGTGTTTGTGATTTCAGGTGTTAATTTCTGTGTGGAGAGCAAAGGAAGGTAGATGACATAGTTGTCTGGTAGCCCAGCGCAGGAGAAGCAGTGTTTTGTGTTCCCAGGGAATGGGCTGGTGCTGGTGGGGTGATGAAGCTGAGCACTGGGATGGACGCTCTTCCACTGCTCCAGTTGGTCCCTCCTCCAGAGGCAGGAGTGGATCGATCTGGCTGGTTCTTCGTTTCATCGCCGTTGTAAGCAGCAGTGTGAAACCTCTGGGGATCACAGTGAAAACTAACTCTTCCTGCTTGTTCCTGCTGTCTCGGGTCAGTGCTGATGTGTGTGAGAAGGAATAGTCCCCAGTCGCTTAGCCATTCCGCCCTCAGTAGGGCTCCTCCGCTTGAGGATTTTAGTGTATTAGGGCATGAAAATTGCTATTTTTGGACTTACCTGTCTGGTAATGACACCTGTTCTGGACTCGGTCCAAATATTGTTTGAAGAACACAACACAGAAGTGGTAGTGCAACTAAAGTGAAGCAGATGTTTAGCAGGGAAATAATTTACGATTGGCCGGTTTGACGGTACCTTTTGACCCTTTCAGGGCTGTTCAATAAAACTGGTCGTTTCCATAGCAACTACTGAATTACTTGGTGCTTCAGAGATCTGTGATAAAGGAGGTGAGTTATTGTAAGGAGACATGGTATTGCTGTTTCTCCCCTATGCGTTACGAGAGTAATGATCTGGCAGAAGTTGCTAAAAGTGACGCCTCTCCTGAAGAATTTTTCCCGTGTTCACCTTGGCCAGAGAGAGTTATATATTTAGTACTTTTGCAAATTTTATTTTTCCCCTTTCCCTCATCATCAGCTTTGTCCCTCTTGGCGGGAGGTGCTGAGTGCAGCCGGGGATGAGGCAGCCGGTTGTGAGCTCGTGTCTGCGGTGGAGGTGTCCTGGGCTTCTCTGTCGCAGTCCCTCCGGACCACAGGGCCCTTCTCGGAGGGACACGGACCAGCTCCACCCTGCAGGCTGCGCTGCGGCTGCCTGCCTCCGAACGCGTTGCAAGGCACCGTTATCCTGCACCTATATATCTTACTTTTGTCTTCTCTTTTGGTGGCTCTTGAGACTGTGCTGTTCGGATGTTTTTTTAATTTGCTTGTTTCTGTTCTGAGACGGGGATCTAGGATTTTCTTTATAGCTAAGAACAAAGTCACTTGTCTTTTTGTCATGGCTGAAGCCTAGCTAGTCTGCAATCACTTCAGTACTTTCCCTACAGAATTGCTGGATTTTAGCCATTTGAAATCTGGCAAAATTCAGTACTCAGCTTAGTTAAGTGCCTCTGTAAATGAGCAAAGTCCTCAGATACCTGCTGATGTGATCTGTACCCAAGGAGGCCCTCATTTTCCATCTTTTTTGGAACGGCTGGCTGTTATGGCTGTTAGGCATAAGCACCTTTGGGTTCAGGGACTACAACTGAAGTCACGAAGCAGGAGAAAGCTGAGAGAAAACAAATGTGTTATTGGTTATTGGACTCGAAATTGGAGATGGCACTTTCAAGCTCCAAATTGCTGGTATGCAAGTCATCATCTCTGCCTTCCAGCTGTCTTGATTTTGCCGAATCCCATTCTATCTCAGTTTACTTCAGTGACGACAAGTGCAAATTTCCAAAACTACCCTACATGATTTTTGCAATGGTAGCAATCAAACAGCTGCTGGGCAGTGGAAGAGAACCTGGATTTGGAGAAAACCAGAAGTGTGGAGGTAGTTTTGAGACCAAACTGCCAGGACCTATCTACTGTGCAGAAGAGGAGCTGGGGGTAGCAAGACATGTCCTGCTGGGGAGGGGGGATGTGGAAAGAAGCTGGTGGCAAAGCAATTGGCTGTGGTTTTGGATAAGGTGATCTGTTGATGGTGTCCTTCTGGGCAGCTTGAGCATTGCCTCAGGGGTGGTGGGGGTTATAATAAATTTCTCTCTCTCTTGGTGATTTAGGGGCCGTTGCAAGGACACACTCACCTGCAGAGTGTCTGGTGTCTGCGGGGTGGAGGCTGGGAGGAGGCTCTCCCGTGGGCACTGGCCGATGCTCTCTCGTGACAGTGCCTCTCGAGCCTGGCATCCTGAAGTCTCCTTGGTCAGAGAGCTGGCTGGTAACTGGGGACTGCTCCTTTCCTGGATGTGCCATTAGTGTTGTCTGCTGGAGTTGCTGGCCTAGGAAGAACAGAGCAATACTCATGACAATACCATGACGTTGTTTATTCTTCTGTCCAGATGTCAGGATTTTGGTCATTTTCTGTAGTCTCACTGCAGGATGGCAATTACGAATCACTGTGCAAAGTTTGTTTAATCAGCAATCGCACAGCTGGGAAAGGGCCCGT
Organism: Baryphthengus martii; assembly: GCA_013396935.1. Classification (NCBI taxonomy): domain Eukaryota; kingdom Metazoa; phylum Chordata; class Aves; order Coraciiformes; family Momotidae; genus Baryphthengus; species Baryphthengus martii. The sequence continues at coordinate 105,977 of VWZK01007610.1, read as the reverse complement.
TGTCCCGACGGTGAGTCCAGGTCACCTGTGTCGGGACTGAACTGTCTGTCCAGCCCGGCTGCTGCTCCAGATAACCTGGATCTTTGCAATGTGCCCTGCTGACATTGGTGTGAATGCCAAGCCTCATGCCTGTCAGCTGCCCTGATGCTTTAATGTCTGATTTCCGGATTTTATTGTGGGTTTTCTGTGTGATCCACCTAAGCTTGCTCAGCCTGCCAGCAGGGAACATGGAGAACTGCTGGGGAGGGTGGGCAGTCATTTGAGCTGCTGCTCAGATGAGTAATGCGAAGTGAGACAATGAAATTCTGTGCTGAACAGCAACAAAAAAGTTCCTGTGGTGGATGTCTTCCAGTTTAGGACATGATTTTTATTATTCCCTCTTTTCCCTTTGTACTGCTTTCTCATTTGTTTTTGCTTTTAAGGGTATAAGAACGAATAGTAGCATATGTTTGTATATTCTTGAGCTCTGCAAAGGTTCTCAACACTTTCAGCATTGTTAGAATTGTGAGTATTGTGTGCAGATGTCCACTGGCAGTTAAATATCAATCGTTAATGCAATTTAAATCATGGTACAGTGCTGAAACTAAACAAAACACGAGATAATGTGATATTAAAACCAGTCCTGCCACTGCCCCGAATTTCACTGAGAAGCAGCCTAAAGGTGTCACCTATACCATTTAAGTTTTGTATAATTCTGTATCTATTAAATCTCTAATAATATCTTACCAAGATTGGTGTAACTTCTGAGCAGGGTGAAAGGTGCCTTATCTTTTGTTCTGCAATACTTAAACAAGGTTGTTTAGCCAGAAATTGCACAAAACTTTGTCTCTGACTTGCGGAGGAATTTTAGAAGATGCTACATTTGCATCTGTGCCTGTCAGCCTTGAACAGAAGAGGCTGGTTGTGCTTTTCCCTGTGCCGTGTTTGGGCATCAGCAGATTGGTTGTTACTTGCCTAGAGCATTTTTCTCTGCTCCTGGCTAGCTTTTGCTTTTAAATAAGGCTTATTAAGAGTTGTAGCTGATAAAGGCAGGACAGTCGTCTGTTACCACACACTGTTACGGAAGGCCCTCTGAAGAGGGGTCTGGGTTGTAGCTGCTGTTTCTGGGGTGAGCCTGATGTGGACAAGAATGCAATAAGCTACGTGAAAAGCTGGAGTGTTAACTTAAACTAAACAAAGATTTAACTCTTTATTACTGATGATTACATTTAGTTTGGGTGGGCAAGTGGTCTGTGCACACTCTCCCACGGGAGGTAGTGGAAGCACAGTTAATAATAATAATTAACTGCTCTTTGGATAAACCAAGACGTGATCTTTTCTACACCCCCCCCATCCTGTTTTTCTGTACAGACTCAGTGGGGCTTAGAGGAAATCTCCATTTCCGAGCAGTATAGCTCCTGTCACCGACACCTTGGGCACAGGCAGGAGGTAAAGGAGCTGTGCTGCAGAGACAATGAATTTGTCAGATCTCTGCTGGCTCCATCAGGCAGGCTGATGGTCGTGGCTCCGGTGCCATCCGAGCATACGGACTGTGAAGGAAAATTGTTATCTAGGGTGCAACCTCAGCTCTGTGAGAGCAGGAGTTCAGTTCACATGGACAGCGAGCAATATTTATGCCTGTGCTGCATGTGTTCTGAATTAGAGAACATTCTTCCCTCTCCTCACATTCCTGAAATCCCACAGTAGAGATTTGTCCTGTATTTTTCTCTAAAATTTGGCTGTAAAGCAGTTACAAGGGGAGAGGAGAGATCCAACCTGGTGCGTGGCCCCAGGAAGCCATAGTGGCTGTTGCCACATTTTCCTCCTTTTGGTGTTGCCTTGGTCGGCCGCTGGCCGCGCGCAGGGGTGGTGGCGGCGGCTGACGAGTGGTCATCAAGCTGCCCGCGTGGGGCAGCGGGTCTGTCTGTCCAGGAGGCGTTCTGCAGACTCAGAGCTGACCGACTGAATGCATCATAGATTACTCCTGCTATTTTTGGCGTCGTCTCCTGATCTAGCAAACCAGGGGAGCATTGTGGAAAAAGCATTTTCTGTGTGTTTGTCTTTCCTGTCCAGATAGCTGGTTGTCCAAGTTCTGAAGCTGACAGGAGTATAAAGGTGTTTTGAATTTTCTCCCCTGTGTACAATGGGAGTCTTTGTCTAAGGTGGAGATGTTTTTTTCAAGTTTTCCACGTTTGTTTGACAGTCATTTTCTGCTCCAAGTTCTTCTGATGCCGTTCCAGTTTCATTCTTCTGTCTCCATTATCCAGTTACAAATCAGCCAGCAATTCATTATGTAAATGGGCGTGAAGTTTGATGACAGAATTATCAGATGAGCCCCAGCAAGGCTGTGTGGGTGCAGGACGGCAGCGTGGTGTTGTGGAACCCTCGCAGAAAGGGGCTTGTGCCGAGAAGGGAGGAGGTGCAGGTGGAGGGCAGGAGCCCTTGGCGGATGGAGAACCCGAAGCTGGGATTGTCTTTGTGGCTGCGTTCCTTGTGGGCAGCCTGCATCCAGCAGGATCCCTGCTGGAAAGCTGGGAGGGGATCAGCCACGCGCGTGGTGTTGGCTGCACATAAACCTGTTGAGAGGGTTGCCCTCCTGGGAGAGGGAAGTCGACTGGCTGGGTGCTCAGGCTGCTGGGCGACAGCACGCTCGGAGGGCTCCTACATGCCAGCTAATCCCCAGTTCTGGCTGCTTTTAAATATTTTTAAACAGTATAGCATCCCACCCAGTGAAGAGTATGATGCGGGCTACTGTTAGAAAAATGCTTGTACTCTGGTTCTGAACCAGAAACGTGAGCTGATGCTTCAGCCTTGCAAGAAACCGTGATAAGACAAGACTGAACTCCAGCAGCTGCTGCTTCCCTCTACCTCTTGCTGATACTGCACATGAGACGTGCTAAGGATACAAACAAATTTTTAATTTGGATTCTACTGGGAAAAATGGTGTGAACAACAAAGAGTTGTACCATAGCCTGCTACAGGTGCCAGTGCAACACGAGTATTTGCCTAGATCTCTGGATCAAAACATTATAATATATTTTGACACTTAGCTGGTAAGAAAAGCATTGAGTTGTCTTGGGCTTCCTTTTCTGAGCTTGTTTCTATTTAGCAGAATCCTGGGGAATGTCGAGGTCCTGTTTATATTCATATATGCTCTTTCTTTGTACTCTGTTTTTATCTTCATTGCATGTTTTGTATGTTAAACCAGTTACTATTTCTCTGCCTAAGCCAGTTCTTGCATATTGATATTAGAAGGGTTAATAAAGATTTCAGAATTCCTCTTCGTATTGGCCGTCTCAGTGATGACATTTGCCTTCCAGTCTGGTTTCAGACTGTGTATGAAAATCTAATATTCAGAGTCTAGACCATTATCTGGATGAGTTCTCAGATGATGATGATCAAAAACCTAAGCAGCACGTTTGTGTTTGCACTGCCTGGACACTGCAGCTGTCAGTCCCATGGCAGCTCCTAGTAGGACAGACAGAAATTCTCCTTGTGCATTAAATGGGTTATAATAAATACAATTGAAAAATACTGGCCTGCACAGAAACCCCTCCAGTCAGTAAACTGAGCTGAACAAATAGGACTCATGCTTAGAATTGCAGAGAGAGATGATGCCTGCTTGGGCAGATGCTGACTCGGCTGCAGCCCAGCTTCCATAAAACTGGAGTGTCCCATCAGGGAGGTCTTGTTTTGCATTCACTTGTTCCTGCAGTTTTTGTAAAATAGTTGAGAGGAGAGGAAAGCAGTAAAAACGATCTTCAGAACATGGCACGCTCTGAAAAGCATAGGGCAAAAAGTCAAGTCCGGAAAAGTAGGAAGGAGGGACAAAATTTGAGTGGGGCAGGATGACCTGTAACCTTTTGGGTGGGTCCTGCGCTGGGACTAGCGCACCTTGGCTGGCATTCTGTGCTTGGCCTTGCTGCAAGCAGCCCCTCTTACCGGCCAATGTTCCACACGGCTTTGAAATCTTAAGTGCCAAATGTATTTTGCAAGTTAATTAGTTAGAAGACCCTATTTTTGCTTCCAGAATATCAACAGTACTTTCAATGGTATTATAGATAAAAAGCACTAAATATTCCCTGTCCTCTCCTTCCCAGGCCATCCCTACTTGGCTTTATGACATCTGAAAACTGGCTGAAGTGACGGTGCTTGTCCAGTGGCCTGAAAAATGGCTGAGTGTGGCTGATAAATGACTGGCTGTGTGAGACCACAGTGTGGTCTGATTTCCTAGAGCTAAAGGCCCATGGATGTGCAGGGATAGCTCTCTAACAACCTCTCTCATTTGGTGACTTGATAAGATGGGCTGTTGGGTAGAGCTGCCTGTTGCCTTTCCGTCCTCTTCCCTTCCCCGAGGGCTCCGACTGGTGTTGCCAGATCCCACACTCCCGGTTGCTGTGCCGGGGGCTGGAGTTGAGGCGGGCAAGGGGCTGAGTGCTGGTGCTGATCACCCATGGTGCGGTGGTGAAGCTGGAGGTCAGAGCAGCAGAGCACGTGTTTGGTCAGGCGAACACCAGGAGAGGAGAAAAATAGTTCCCATTAGAGGGAGATGCCTCTAGTGCCAAATTTCAGCTGAGAGTGCAGCTTTCTTTTGCACAGTGCCTTGTTCACGGAAAGTATGATGCAGAGGCTGAAAAAATGAAAAAGATGGTTCCAGCTCTTTGTGTTACAGTGAGGATGCAAAAAGCCACAGGTTGGAAAACACCTGCTCTTCATTTGTCTTGTCTTTAGTAAAACATCATTCTCTTGTTGCTTTAATTTTCTTGAAAGGAATGGATATTTTTTTCTTACCTGGGATCACTGGAAAATCAGTGTAACTTTTACTGTAGAACGAGTTCTCTTCTGTCGTTGCATAGTTTGATTAAAGACGTAAAGTTTGCTGCAGCGTGGGAAGGCTCTGTCTGTGTTGGGCTGGAAAGCTGCTCCTTGTCTCATTTCTTCAGCTGCAGCTGCTGGCTCCCTGCCTTTCCTTTTCCTCTCCTCTTCCAAAGGGTGATTTTCATCATTTCCTCTTTGCAGATTTTTTCCCTTGATATGGTGTCTTCATTCCAATGCTAAACTAGCTAGTGAATGCCTCTTGGGGAGGAAATAGGTGATGTGAATGCATTTTATTTATTTTGTTAAAGGTCTCTGGTGAGCACAATGTTTGGAGAGTGTTCTGTGTACGCTGGAAGCTGGATGAGAAAGGAAGGAAGGGGTTTTTGCAGGAGAAAAATTGGCCAAAATCTTCCTTTCAGTTATGATTAATAGGCTTTTCTTTCGGGCACTGAATGCTGTGTTTGTATTCAAATTAAGTGGTTTTCAGGGGGGACTTCCAGGAATAGACGTGGGGAGGAGATAAAACCACTTTCCAGAAGGGATGTTGGAAATGCACGGTGCTGCAGAGCTCGAGGGATGAGGAATCTTGATTTCTCAGTGTTTGAGATGTGCTCAGTGCTCCACAAAGGTGACAGGGTTGGATGGACAGGTGCTAGAAACCAGTGTCCCCACTGCAGCTGCTGGTGCATCCCAGCTAGGCAGGGCCCTTCTCTTGCAGGGAAGGTGATAGAGTTCTTGGGCAGGCAACAGTGAGCAAACCCAGCCTGTTGTTCCTCTACAAAGTGCTCTGAGACCCATGGGCAGGCCCTTTTCCCCCCATTTTGTGATATTGCCCCAGTGGTGTGTTTTCTCCTGCTGGGAATGACGTTCACTTGCATTTCTGTGTGAGAATGGGAAGTAGAGAAGAGGCTTCACCGGTGTTTTGTCTAGTTTGCCTTTCTCCATTTTCCTTCATGGGAGACATGAAAGCCAGTTCTTGACGTACGTGTAGTTGAGGAGAATGTTACGTCTTGTCCTAGAGCCTTTGTGTGTACAGGGTGGGGCGCGAGAGAGGATTGCGCTACATGGTCCCTTCTGAATCTTGGAAACAGAAGCCGGAGTATTCCTGCCTGTGGGCTGCAGGAGGCTTGTCCGCACTGCCTGTAGCATCCATCCCCTCCTTCCTTTGCCTCTGGACCCTCTATATAGGAGAATGTTGGGATTCTGGGCTTAGCTGACTGTCTGCCTTGGTGAGGGAGCTGCGAATTCTCTGCTGTGCCCTCTGCCCTGGCGTTGCACGTTTGAGAGAGGAGACGGCAGGCGTCTGCCCTCCTGCAGAGCATGAGGTGCTGGAGACATCCACACACAGCAGGAAGTTTCATGGCTGGCTGCTGTGTACTTGTGCCCTCGTCCTCCGTAACTGGGTCAGGCAGGCACCTGCATCCTGGACCGGCCTTGTTGGCTGGAAAGGTCCTCCTCGGAGACGTGCCGCATCAAACAGCCTCTGTCATCAGGTGGTACAGAAGGTAATTAAGTGATAATTCTGGGGAAAAAAGGGACTGAAAAGTGTCTGCCATGATTGAGGTGACAGCTTGCTTGCTGCTGGGAGGGCTCATGCTTGATGGCCACTGCACATTGTTAGCTCTTTGTATTTTCTTTGATTTAAAGCTTCACGTTCGTAATCTAATTAACACTGAATTGAGTTTCCGGTACAGTAGCTTGTTTGGTTCGGTAAGAACACGTTTATACTAAAGGTTAATGAAAAGAATTTTGCTTTCATTGAATTCATTAAAAGTGGTTCTACAGTCAAGGCTTACTAATGGAAAAGAGGTTAAATATTCATATCTATAAATTTCTCATGTCGTTTCTGATTTTCCTTGATCTCTGCCTCCCTGGATTGGATTCTAAAAGTGTCTGAAAGCTCTAATGAAATACTATTTTGGTTATTAGGTGGAATTGTATCCTGTTTAAATAAAATGACTTCCACAGGTGTATACTTAGTGTATCTTGAGTGCAGGTTCCTGTTGCAGATAAAAGGAATTAGTGTTGAGGTCTTATTCATGAAAACAGTGCCGGGAGCCCATCCCAAGGGGCAGTGTTATGTCCTTGAAGCCCTTTTTGAGAAATGCAAGTGATGTTTTATCTTCTGTTGCGACAGCTTTGTTTGTGCCATTGAAATAGCATTAAACCAAAAGAGCTTTGAACCAAAAGTGCAGCAAAGTTTGCGTCAGAAAGATGTTAGCTGGATGTGAAGGTAAAACCTGGGTAATAGGCATCAGAGGTGCCTAAAGATTCAAGATCCTTTGATAACAGTGTCTGCGTGTATGTGCTACAAATACACCTGGGTACTTTCAGTAAATACTGGGTTGTGGTTTCTGTGGTCTCTTTGCCCAGTAGCTCTCCAGGCAGTTCTGGATCCCTTTGAGCCGGGGCTTTGCTTTGTATGTGAGCAGAACACGTCCCTGCAGTTCTCGCTTTGTGTGCTCTGTGAGCTGAGAACTGAAGTGGAGAAGTCTTGAGAATGAGCGTTTGGTTATCTGTAGGTGAGAGGAAGTAATTGGCCAAGGCCAAGGGGAAGGCTCTGCTGTAATAGTAATGACCATCCCTGGTCTCCAGAGCAGCTCAGAGTCTCGCAAAGGTTGAGTAATTCTTCACGCCGAGGGGGTGAGTGACAGGGTGGCAGTCACAAACCAAACCGTGAGTTGGATTTTTCTGATTTATGTGAAGCCAGAATGTGGTCACGTAGCCCAGTGTCCACCAGCACGAGGTCACGGGCAGTTTTGTTATTTGTGACTTCTACCAATTAAGTAATGGGCATTTCTCCTTCCCTTTGGCTTTTCAGGCATACTTCCGACAGGGTGTGGCCCTTCAGTATCTGGGACGTCATGCAGATGCACTGGCAGCGTTTGCGTCAGGACTGGCTCAAGATCCCAAGAGTCTTCAGCTTCTGGTTGGCATGGTCGAGGCCGCCATGAAATCTCCCATGCGAGGTAAGCACTGGCAGGTTTTCTCGGGGACGGTGAACTGCTGCTGAAGTACTGGGAGGTGGTCACTTCAGTCCGCAGGTGATTGACAGCGTCTGAGTGGGGGAAGAACCTGGAGGCCTGGATGAAAGATTTCAGGATTTGTGTTCTCTGCTGAGTCAACAGATGCTAAGAAAGGAACCCAAAGTTGGAGAAGGAACAAAAAAAATATTCTTCTGATTCAGCGGGACTGCAAGACAGTGACACCCAGCTTGAAAGGCACTGGAGATGAATCAGACTGGGGTGGTGCAGCAGTTCCGATGAAGTCCTCGATCGTTTGTCTTTGTCTGGTATCAGTGAAGACGGAGGGATGTGTGCTACTGTGGCCCTGGATTATTACGCTTTGAACAGCTTCCCACAGTGTTCTGGTGCTGGGCACTGGGAATGGGGAGTCTTAAACGTGTTTGCCCAGACAGCTTGTCCGTGGTACTGGTGTCTCTCAAAACACAGTGTTCCAGGAGGCGAAAAAGGCTACTCGGCCAATTCACTGATATTCAGAAAGTGTTGAAGCCAGGCGGACCTTGAAACCGTGTTGGCTGTACACCATTTTGCCTCTTTCATAAGGTCCCCATTTTCAGGATTTTCCGCTCCAGAGGCAGGAGGCTGTCTGCTCATTGCTCTGTTTCTCTTACAAGCGTTTTGCAGTGTCGTAGCGATGTTTCCCAGGAGAGAACATGGCATTTCTCATCCTCAGCAGATGCTGCTGAGGACTCTGGGCCTTAGGGGCCAAGAAGCGCTGAAATGAAAAAGTATCCCCATTGGTGTTTCCCTTTGTTTTTTTACACCATTTTCCCTCCATCCTCCAAAATGAATTTATCTAGAAGTTTCTGTCCTATGTAGCAGGTGTGCAGCTAATTTCACTCGATACCCAAAGGCACGGTGGCTGCTGCTCAAAATGCAGGGGATTCAGTGTTTCTGTGTGAGCATCCCTGGAGCTGGCCGGCTAATCTCACTGTCCTGTTGCACTGCAGCTGGGTATTTGTACCACTGCTCCCTGATGTCCTTCTCGGCGCTGCTGCTTTCCAGATGTCATCCTCCTACTGTCTGATTTGGTACATTTTAGATCAGCCTTGCTTATGAAGTATCGTTTTCACTGTGGGAGTATGTCTACCCTGTGCTGGCTGTTCAGAGCCTCAGTCCCACAGTGCTGGGCACTCCACAAGCACTCCAGCAGTTGTCACATGTTCTGGTCCCCTCTCCAGGAGCTCGCTCTCTAAGACAGACACAGAAGATCTCTCCAGGTGTTGCCCGTGGTGTAAAGCCAGACCCTTGTAACTTCGTTCCGCCAGGACGGTGGATTATTTGAAGCCATGGACAGACTAACGCGAGTGATGGCCTCCAGGGGACTTGAATTTTGAAAAAGTGGGGGAGCGACCGGAAAGGCCGAAGGGCTGCATCAGTGGCGCGTGTCCTTATTGAGGCCAGCAGCCAAGGTGTTTTGTCACCTGGATGATGGGAGCAGTTAGACCAAGTATAAGTCTGGCAGATCCGGTGGCACCGTTCTGCAGGAGCACCTCCTCCTGCAGAAGGAGACGCAGCTGCTTTCCGCGGTTTTTGTCACCTCCTTTGGCGCACTCTGTGTGCTGTGGTATCTGAACAGGCACAGATCTCGCAGGCATTCAGCTGAAAGTTTGCGCTGAAGCAGCAGAAACTGCTGTGCTCATACACTGCTGGTGGCCCATTTCCAGTTTCCTACGGAACAGGTGTTTTCTGCATCCCTTCTGCCATCAGGCCAGTCTTCAGAGATCCGCACAGGGCTGCTGCTCATGCTTGTGCTGCCTTCCTGAAGTGCCTTCTGCAAGTAAAACATCAGCTTGATAGTTGATATCTCTTGATGTACTATGTATTAGATGTTGTGTTTGAGCCCCGAGTTCCCATAACAAATTTTGACAAATAAGTCTGGCCCTTAACTTCCGTGTCATTTGGTTAGCAAAAAATGAAGATGAGTTGTGCAGATGATTTCTAGATGAATAACTTGGTTTGCCGAGTAACTCTGCCTTCATTTTGATATTTCAGAGTCCCTGGAGCCCACCTATCAACAACTGCAGAAGATGAAGCTGGACAAGAGCCCCTTTGTCGTGGTGTCTGTGATTGGCCAGGAACTTCTGACTGCGGGCCACCATGGGGCCTCTGTGGTTGTGCTGGAGGCTGCCCTGAAGATCGGCACTTGCAGCCTAAAGCTGCGGGGATCGGTGTTCTCTGCCCTGAGCAGTGCCTACTGGTCCCTGGGGAACACGGAGAAAAGCACTGGGTACATGCAGCAGGACTTGGATGTAGCCAAGACTTTAGGTAAGAGCTCTCCTTTCACTCGCTCGAGTGTGGGGTTGGTACAGATGGAACAAATTAATAGCGGAGTTAACGGTCATTGTCTCTATAATGCTCACATTTCTGTGGGATTTCAGAAACTGCTAAATCAAATCTGAAATTTCTGAAGTGTGCAAACTCCAGACAGGCTTGTGCAGCCCTGTTTGCCTGAGTGTGTGAGGGGGCAGGTGATCAGTGGATGTGCTGAGGTTTTGCAGGGTCTTGTAATTTTCTGGTGTCGTGGGAATTGGTCTTATTCCCTGTGTAGACTTGAGCTCAAAACCGTAAATGAGTCTTAAATGAAGCAGTCTGTTTTTTTCAAGAAATCGATGGCAAAAAGTGCTCAGTCTGAGCAGATGCCAGGGAAGGAACAAACCAAGAGTGAGACAATGGACAAATAAGTAGGATTAAAAAGTAAACAAATTGGAAAATCGCTCTCATGTGCAGTACATCCTGCACAGCTGTAAGAGCTCTCAAGCCTGCAGGGTGCTGTAGGAGAGGAAACCGTAGGTGGGGCAGAAAGGCAGACCTTGCAGAGGTGGGGAAGGCAGGGACAGAGGGCTCTGGCTGGGGGCCACTTGTGCCTGAGCTGGGCTGTGCTGCAGAATGGCTCTCTGCAGCAGGCTGGCTTGCGCCCGGCTTGTTCCCAGCCTGGGCCACTGACTGACTTTGGCAAACAAACACCTGATGTCAAGCAAGGAATAAACGTGATAGAGTGGGAAATTGCCAAGCGTCAGGCCAAAGCAGAAATTGAAACGATTCTTAAAACAAGGTCATTGGCCATTGTAGAAGTTTCTGAAGACCAGAGGAGAGGAGACTTCTGGCTGTGCATTAAACATAAGGATGAGTTTTTTCTGGTGCTGGTTCTCGCACTGGAGCGTCAGTTGCACAGCGTGTTCCGGTCTCTCTGTTGGGCGCTTCTGGTGGTGCCCGTGTCAGCTAACCTTTGTTTTGTTTGCTTGTGACTCAGGTGACCAGACGGGAGAATGCCGAGCTCACGGAAATCTGGGCTCCGCATTCTTTTCCAAAGGAAATTACCGGGAGGCCCTTACTAACCACAGACATCAGCTGGTTCTCGCCATGAAACTCAAGGACAGAGAGGTAGGAAGCTTAATAAATAGACTGAACTTGGAGTCAGCACTGTGTGGTTTTCTGGAGAGATAGGAACGTGTCAAGAAGCCTTGTCTGTCTTCCCCGTTTTATTCTGAGAATCTGGAAGCTTCATAGTTTCTCTTCTGAGCTGTTCACTTGCCTTTTGTTAAGGAAATTGTTGGTACCAGTAGATAGAGCATGTGGGCACAACTGACGGGGTGCTTGGGTTGTCCCATTGCCTCCCTCGCTTCCAGACTCCCTGTGACTCCGAGCTCGTCACTCCATCTCCTCACCCTTCCTGGCCGTTTGCCTGTGGAGAGCAGGCTCTGCACGGTTGAGCCCTGGCTGGCATTGGCTTTTCCCTATGACAGAGGTGCCACCATTCAATCTCTGCAGGGTGCGTCCCGTGTTGTGCCTTTCCAGACGAGTAATGAGCTAGCTCCCTGTCCCGAGTGGCCGCATAGATACGGTTTGGTTAAAAGGTAGTGAAAAGAAAAAGAATCCTTGCAAACCTGAAAATACAGTGTTGTGTGAAGCGTCAGGGTTGCTTGGAGTGGAACCAATGGACCACTTACCCTTCAGCACTCAGGGTGTTGTGCTGGGCTCCCTGCCAGCCCAGGGCAGCATCCTGTATGGACTGAGGAGTCTGTCCCAAAAGATTTTTACCAGAAAGTCACTCTAAGGACAGAATCGTAATTTTAGTGCGAGTTGCAGATGCCAGAGCTATTCCACCCCCCTCCAGGGGGTTCCCCTCTGCTGCGCTTGGGAAACTGGCGGAATGCAGACTTGTGGGTCGCACGGCAGCTGGAGGCAGTGCCCAGCGGCAGCAGGGCAGGTGTGAACTCAAACCCAGGCAGTTTTGAGGACATCTGAAAACTGGGGGAGGTTGTGCCCACTAATAAATTGTTGAAAAGATCCATTTGAATTAGCTAAGTGCTTTACTGAAGTGTTAGTTTATAAGTTAAATATCAAGGAAGCTTTATAGAGATGCATCTCTCAGTAGGTAGTGGAAGGACTGTGACTGGAGGAGGGACCTGCTAGACATTTCCGTGATTATTGTACCATCTGGAAAGCCTCCCGAATCACTCCTATTTCCTTGTTTCTGTTCATGCAGAGCAGAAAAGCTGTTACTCATCAGTTTTACCGTTTTTGTGATTAGGGGTCCCTGTTCCTGCTAAGAATCTCATCTACGTAGCTGCTCCTCCTCGGTGGTGTTTCTCTAAGCAGCAGATCCCCCTGTTGTGAGGAGGGGGCTGAAGGAAATGGCAGGAACGTTGCTCTGCTGGTGTGAGGACAGCATCCTGGGTGTCCCGGAGCCCCTGGGACACAAGTGCTGGTGCATTTTACTGACTGCAGGTTGCTGGTTGAAACAGATCCCAATGGTCGATCGGGGAGGAATCCAGGGAATGAAGGCTGATCACGATCGTTCTTGGTTTATGACACATCTGGGCACGTAATTAACAGTTATTGACAACAAATGACTACTTGGTTTAGCAAGAAAGCTGAACTGCTTGGATTTCCTGTAGGATGTAACCACAGGAAATTAATTTGACGATTTCTGATGACATCATCTTGACCACAGAGCTTCCTCTGAACAAAAAACTGTTTTTCTTGGACTTCTTTGCAGACATTTTTATAATGCAAATGTTATAAAGTTGCAGCAGTACTGATGTGAATTCCACCAGAAGGGAATTTGGTGTGCGACTGTAGTGAAGTAATTGTTTTACCTCCAACTGTACCAAGAATCTGCACAGAAGGTAAAAAGTGCTGCTCTGTGTGGGATACTGCTCCCCTCGGAGGGAGCACTGGTTCTGAGGCTGCTGAAGCAAAGGTTTGTACCGGGGGCTTCTCCTGGGTTGTGTCACAGAATCACAGAATGTTAGGGGCTGGAAGGGAACTCAGATCATCATCAAATCCAACTCCCCTGCCCAGGAACCAGGAAGGGAGTTGCCGAGGGTCCGGCTGTAGCTTTAAGGTGTGTCCTGCCCTGGGCAAACCTGGAGAAGGGAACTTGGTCAGCTGAGCGGGGAATTGTACAAGCTGCTCAGATGGACTGAAGATTTTAAACGTTTGTCTCTCCTTGGCACAGGGAGACTGTGCAGCTCCTGTTACCAGCACCACAGCACAGCGAGCATAGTCAGTGTATCCAGGGGGGTCATCCCCTCTTTGCAGGCACAGAGCAGGGAGAAGTTCAGGCAGCTCTGTGCCCAGAGAGAGAATGGAGCAGAAGTGACTGGGATTTGGCACAGCTCTGGCATCTCCAAGAAGGACCATGGGATGTTGAACGGACATGTGGGTTTGGTCTGTGCAGACGAGCAAGACGACTGGCTCTTGGCAAGGCGCTGTAATGAGCACCATGAAGTAGCCGACTCCAGAGTCATTTCAGTGTTTTCTATCACAATTAAGTGGTGGTTGGATTTTTTGACCAGCTGCAGTGGCTGGTCAGGAAAGTCAGATGAGCTAATTCTGTGAGATTATTTCTGAAAGAATTAGCAGACTCAAAATTACAGTTGATTCAGGAAACTAGAAATCATAAGGGACTCGGTCTTTCTTTCTGTGCATTCCTTGGTTCCTGTCAAACTTTGCAGATGGTCACTGTGGTTGGTGGGATACCATCTGAAAAAGGATGACAACAGAAGCGAGGTGCAGCAGAAGAGAGGAAAGTAGGCAGGACTGTCTGGAAGGACCTTTGCCTCTCTTCTGGTGGAGATGAGTGTGGGAGTTCATCTCCGAGATCGGACGTGGTTTAAGAGGAAGCAGAGGCACACTTTGGTCGTCTGTCATTTCTCTACAAAGATTAAGCAGAGCAGGTTTCAGCGTGGGCTGTGTTGGCCTGCTGCAAAATGCACCCTGAGAATGTACTCAAGTTGAGAATCCTGGTGGAGTCTGTGCTGCTGCTCTTACAGCGATGTCTCCTGCACTGGCTGAAGCGAGGCTGGTGTGGAGGTACCGACCCAAGCTTCAGCCGTGCCTCTGGTGGCAGGGTGGGCGTCACCGGACTGGATCTTTATGGCCTCCGGGTACCAGCACAGGTACCTGTGTTAATTCCAAAGCATTGTATTTGGAAAAGTACTACTTGAGGGCAGGTTTTGAAGCTGTGAGGACTGACAGGCAGATGTGGAAAGGAAGGGAGAGCTCTGGAGCCCCTCCTCACGTTTGGTGTCCAAACCCTCACACAGGCTGTGCTTGAACTGTCTTGCGCAGAGGCTGCTGATACCACAGGCACTCTGCACCGTAATCGCTCTCCTCTGCTGGCCTGTCAGACGCCTTCTATTACAGCCCTGCATTCAAAAATAGCAGGGCAGTAAGTCAAAATCATAAACTAACCATAATGAAATTAATGCTTGTGTGAAAGAGCATTGCCAGCGCTGAGCTTTGGGGAAGGGCAACGTTGCCAGAAAGCCACCGGTGCTGGCAACTCCCATGCGTTGTCTGGCAGGCACCGCTGGAGCTGAATGGGACCTTTCGTTAAAGACGCAGCTTCCCCTTCGCTGGGCGGCAGTGAAGAGGAGGTGTCAGGTGGGCAGGAGGATTGTTTGTGCCCTAAACTTTCCCTGGGGCTGGGATGAAGATGGAGCTGAACGACTTGAGACTGTTTCCCACTGTCCCTTTTCTCAGGGAACTTGACCGTAGGAAGGGCCATGGGGCCCCGGGGAGAGCAGAGGACTGACTGGTGGACTCGGTCAGTGCCAGCTTGCCCCTGGGTTGACTCAGGATGCCCAACAACTTGCAGCAATCATTCTTGGCCTAGTTTAAAAGAGGAATTCCCCCCTACCTCTCCTCTTGAAGCAGCTGGTGCTGGAAGGAATTGGAGCAGCACCGCCTCGGGCTAAGTGCCCCTTGTCACTGACTGTTTGCGCCTGTGGCCACTGGCTGCTGCTCCTGGATATCTCCACGAGCACCTGTGGCTGAGAATCATCTGCAGCAGCTGGATATGCTCGGTAACAAAACTGATGAACTAGATTTTACTGTCTCAAGATGTTTTTTTATAAGAATTGCAAGCATAAGGCAGAGTCCATGTTTGCAGCTTCATCAGGATTTTGCAGAAAAGTTGGCTATTTGCCGGAGAAGGCGATGGTGAAGATAATAATGAGAACTGGGTGGTTAAGTGGCATAGAAGAAAAGTGTTTATTAAGCAGGCTGTTGTGGGTTTTCTTTGTCACCTTGCTCTTGCCTGTCTGTGAAAGTTCCTGTGTAGTAGGGGAAATATCAGAATGCAGGAGTTGCATTATAAAGAGAAACCATGGACTCGAAGCCCAGGAGGCTCGAGAAGCCAGTAAAGTGCTGCACTTTCTACTGCAGAGAGCACTGCCACGGAGCCAGCTGCGACGAGAGGCCTTTGCTGGCAGCAGAGGACTCACGATGGAAGGTTGTCAGGGGTAAGCGGCTGCTGTGCATCTCTGGAGGAGGAGCGTTAGTGAAATACCATTGCTGTAACAGCCATAATCAGTGTCTGGAGTCAGTTGGGAATTTGCAGATTCTGCAACTGTCTGATCATACTTTGTGTGCAGCCCAGCTGCTGGTGGTTACTTAGGTTTGCAGTTCTAGTAGTTTTTCCTGGTCCCCTTCAGAGCTTGCCTGAGCCAGCAATGAGGCACAGCGTACAGCTCCTACATTTTGTAAAATACAGCTACTTACTGTTGGGCTCTGCGAGTCAAAGATCAGATTTCACGTTCTTATTTCCAGAAGGAGATGCAGAAGGAAAGATAGATCATTCCTTTCTACTGAAATCTGTACGTTCTGTAAAGCCAATGTTTTCTGCCTCTTCCTGCAGGGAAGGGGAAATTCTTTCCAGGTGTCCTTCCTGCTGTGCTTTGTCTGTACAAGCCACATCTTCAGTACTCAGCAAAGCTGTGAACATTCAACCTTTCACCTGAGCTCCGTGTGCGCGTTATGGTACAGGGCAAAGGCATACTTTTTTGTCCTGTTCCTTGCCAATCACAGAAATACTTATTCTGCTGAGTTAGGTAAGAGAAAAAGACTGGAACACAGTCAGGGTTAGAAGTGGCACGAGTGTCCTTTTGGAGTGACTGCCTTCATTTTTCCTAAAACATGACGTGTGGGGCCTGCGGTGTGCCCAGGACCTTGGCTGCAGCGCTCTGAGCTGCCCTGCTCTGGGTGACTGTGTAGGGGCCACAGTGCTGCCGGTGCTGTAAATGGGTCACTGCGAGCCGAACGTCTCCAAGTAAATGTGTCAGAGTGGTATCAGCTCTGATCCAAGCTTGAGCAAGGTGTGCGAGCCCCTGGCTGAACTTCTTTCTAAACGAATGTCAGGAGAGCTTGTCCGAAAGGTGGAGCTCCTCGCTGGCCCTTCCTAGCCCAGAGTGAGTTCGGTGCTTGGACAGTGCTGGCAGGCACAGGGCTCTTGTTAGAGGTGAAATCACAACTGTTTGCGCTTCAGTTGCGAAGATCCCTGCACTTGCTCTTGTGCCGCAGATTTGGCTGGAAGTTCAATCAGTGCAACCCTTCCTCCCTGGAGAAACCATCACAGGGCACATCAGTGTGGAGTGAGATCATCAGAACATGTGCAGATGATTAGCTGAGGGCCAGGTTCTCCTCCTGGTTACCTTGTCAGGCATCCAGAGGCCTTCACAGCCGTGTGGACTGCCCCCAGGTTCTCACTGATGTGACCTATCCCTGAGATGGAGCCGGAGTGGCAGTACCCCCATGCCACTGTCTCTTGGCTTGACCTGGTCCAGGCCGTCCTCAAGGCTTTGTGAGATATCAGCTCGCTGAAGACTGGCTGGAGCCCTGCAGCTCGCCTTTCTTGCACGCCTCACACAATGGGCTGGTCTGTTCCTACCCTGCTCCACATCTCAATCACAGCCCGAACTTAATGTGAGTGAAACCTTGTGTGCTTGTGTGATTTTTATGACAATTGTTGGAAGTTTTTAAGAGAATTTGAGAAGTGTATGCAGTGAAGTAAAGACTCTTCTGGTTAGCCGACGCTCTTGCAGAGCGTCATTTATATTGGGTTCTGATTTCTCTAACACATCTTTGGGAAAATAGAAGGCACAGCCAGACTGTTCATGCTGCGTAGAGCAGCAGGCGCTTTCTGTGTCTGCCTGTTCCTCCCGAGCAGAGTCTGAACCGCTGCCAGGAAACTCCTTCTGTTTACCCTTCTGCTTGTGTGCCGTTAGTTCCTTGGGTGCGCAGCAGTGGGCTGGGTGCTGCTCCTGTTCTGTGCAGCATTTAGCTTTGCACGGGTTACCATTCATAGCACAGAACCTTTTCCATTGACTTCAAGGGGCTTTCAGGTGTTTTAAAATAGTTCTTGTAAGGCCAACTTTCTCTCTTTCTCACTGAAAATTCTGAAGTGCTCATCGCTTGGTCACTTGCTTCTTAATTTGTGCTTCATTATCAGAAGTCTCAGATGGCTGCTAAGGATCAGATTCATTCATTAAGTGCAGCTTAAGGGAGCCCGGAGCTATTCCTCTGCCAGCGGCATTTGTGTGGGACTCAGCCAGATGAAGAGGTGGTCGGTCCCTCCGGCTGCCAAGTTTTTCAGAAAGGAAAAATCTGAATA
The DNA here is from genome assembly GCA_013396935.1 of Baryphthengus martii. NCBI lineage: Eukaryota > Metazoa > Chordata > Aves > Coraciiformes > Momotidae > Baryphthengus > Baryphthengus martii. Next base: position 88,256 of record VWZK01007610.1, on the reverse strand, counting down.
TCTGACGACCGCAGTTATTTTGTTATGTTTGCAGATATTCTGGAAGATGAGGACAGGATATAAATACCTCACAAATGTGAATTGGAAAGAGTCTTCAGGCTAAAGCCATTTGTCATGCATGAAAACATTGACTAAGACAGCAGAAACTGCCTGTGGAGGCAAAAGCAGCAAAGTAGCACTTGCTGCTGTAAGCAACAGAGCTTTGCAGAAAATGAGCAGAGAAGGTATTCATTTCTCTGCTTTTCTCTTTTCTGTCCCTTCTCCTCTTCAGTAGTGAAGCCCTTGCTTCTAAATAATTTATTACGTAGTTGTCTGCCAGAAGGGGATTATCTGCTGCTGGCAGCAGCATGAACGGGAAAGACTAGGAGGAGAATACACCTTATTCCTCATAGCTCCATCACATCTGGTTGGAGTTCCAAAAGTGAGGAGGAGACTGAGGAGAGCTCTGCTAATTGATAATCTGTATTAGTGGTTAATGCAGCCACTGCTGACAGAAGTGCAGGAATGACAAGTGTAGGATGTGACTACTGCTGTTCAACAGCAAAGGGCTTTCACTGCTTGAGCGTTTTCAAGAGAAGAGATTGGAAACGACATGAGGGCTTTTGTTAAGAAATTGGCATCTCTCTGTTACTGATACCACCAGAACATCAGGAGACTAGGGCCAGTCGCTGAAGCACTATGTGTATGTATTGCAGAGATGGTAACTTTGCAGAAGTGTCCTCCTCTTGTCAAAAAAAACCCCAGTCTCTTATCAAAAAGATCAAGCAGTAAGAAGATAAATTGGTGACTGTGGTACATCTGTATTTATAAACATTTTTAGTGCATGAGATTACCTCTTCACTCTTGTTTCTCCATTATTCCTTCTGGTTTTCTATGGGGTTCTTTTAGGAGATCTTTTGAGTCCTGGAGATACTTTAAAGAAATTGAAACAAGCTGGTTTTTGATTCAGCCTCTGCGTGAGAAACAGCTTTCCAAATCCCATGACACTTTAAACAGGATTTACAAACAACAGAATGGCTGATGAGGCTGCTGACCACTCAGGCAAAAGACTGCTCGCAGTCTCTGCTCTCCAAAGAGGCGAGAGACCAGTGTCAGTTCCTAGGAGCTCAGCAGGAAATCACCCGCAGAAACTGGAAAAAGGATCAGGCCCTTGCTTTTCACGGACTGGATGCTCGCAGAAGGAAGGGGTCACTTTTCCCTTGAAATTTGTTGTCTGATCTGAGCCCTTGCCAGCAGCCTGGCGTCACAGAGCCCTCTTGCTGATTTTGGGCTGGGTTTTTCATGTCTATTTTCATTGTTACTGGTGGGGGGAAGGTGCCGAGAGTCGCTCGCTGCCCAGTGTGCAACTTCAGCCCACAGCCCCACAGTCCTATGCTCAGAAACGGTCCCGATGCACCATTGCCTGGATTGGCAGAAGTTTCCTGACTGACAGCTGAGGTGGTGGAGGGTCCCGACAGGATTTCCAGGGATCGGCCAGGAGCTGAGCTGGCAGAGGAGGAGGCTCCACAGGGCATCTTGCCACATGTGCCCCATCGTACGATGTTGAGCTTCACTGTGGTTTGAGTGTTTTTTGTTTTATAAGACATATGCTCTTTGCACCAAAAGCAGTGTTGTCATCTTCAGAACTGTGTAGGATCAGAGTTTGCTTGCTTCACCAGGAGACCAGCACTAGTACTTTCCTGGCTTTTTGAGGAGGGTCCGTGTTTTCTGGAATCATTGCTGGATTTGTACTGGACTTGAGGGTGATCTGATTTATAGAACAGAAACCTCAATGCTGTCTGCTTGCTAGGAGGACCCAGCTGAGCAGACCAAGGTAGCTGAACCCCTCTGGCTGCTGGAGAAGGTCTGTGAAGCAGCCAGCAAAGAGTTCGGGCAGAGAGGGGCAGATTGGTTTTCCACATTTCCTAACAGGACAGAAGCTTGATTTTTACCTCTACTGCCCTTGATGTCTCAGGTTCTGCAGGTGGTATGATTTCAACTTAATGAGAACTTGAGAGATTTGATTCAGTCTGCAGAATGTCTTCCTGGATGCTTTTTGCAGTACTGTTCAATTGACATGTCTCTGTCTGGCCCAGATGTTTGGCTCTGCTTCTGGGCATACAGAGTTGCAGACATACACTTCCCAGTTCCTATTGTTCCTGTGGATACTCAGGCTTCAAACAGCTGGTCATTGAGAGGCCTCTGGATTAACCCTGGGGACTCAAAAATCTGACCTATGGTGTAGGTGTGTGTTGAGACCTCACTGAAAAGGGGCGGCACAATCATTTGCTTCATAGATTTCAGCCTCCCATTTCAGATGGCAGCCTTGCTTCGTTAGGGATCCAGGGCATACTTCCTCATACCCTGCAGGAGGAAGGAGGAGAGCGCTTGCCATGTGAGTGAGTTTGAGGATTCTGGGTCCTCTAGGGCACTAGTGCTTCATTACATCTTGACTGAATTCTCTGTGTAGCTGAGAGGATGAGCTCAGTGAAGTGAGCAACCGTAGTGCTTGAGCATCGCATTGGGTATTGGGATTTGTATAAGAAAGAACAAATTCTTTGCCTTTCTCTTTCTGTCTTTAGCAGCTCTTTTTGGAGAAAGTCGTCTTGACTGGATTCATACGGGTCTGTCCGGTTCAAACACGGTAGGATTAAACAGAAAAAAGGGAAATCTGACCAGTGCAGGAAATTTGGGAATGTGCTAAAAGGCCATATGCTTTGTTTTGTTTGGACTTGTGACTCAGAAGGGAAATGTAATACTTCCTGAGGATCTCCTTTAAATGTCCCCACTTGACCTCCGCAGCACATGGATTTTAGCTGAAAGAAATGCAGTCTTCTGGTTTTAGTTACCTCTTGCAGTATCTGCAAAACCTAGCACTCTGCCGAGGCCAGCACCTGAGCGCAGTAAAAGAAATGAAGCAGAAAACTTGTGTAAGAGCTGCAGCTCTTCAGCCTTTCAGCAGGCCCACCCCAGCCAAGCTTTCCAATACTGAGTTTCCAGTGAAGCAGTGCCCAGCTTTGTGAGCAGCAATGGTGTCAGGATTGGTACAGGTCAGCATATCCTGGATTTGCTGGAGAGAAGCTGCTTTGCCTGCACAAAGAGCTCCTCTGGGCTCTCTGCAACCCAGGTTTGTCATGTACTGGCTTATTCTTCCAGAGCTGACTTTGACCAGGGAATGAGTCACTCTTCAGGGTCACCATCTCAGAGACGCTTGTGGTTTTAAATAAGGGATTATTTTCTTACATCATCACTAAAAATGTCCAGTCAGCCATCCTCCCTAAAGTGATTTCACACAGGAGCCTTTTAGACTATGTCCAGAAAGCTACCAAATTTGGGATACTTGGGATAAAGTTACGTGAGCCCCAGGTGCTGCTTAGACTTGCTGCTGAGGTCTACTTGGTAGCGTTCCTGGGCTGGTGTATTTTGTGTGAATTCGGTCTCTTTGTGGCGTGGGAATTCGTGCTGCGGAGCCCGGCCCAGAAAAGCAGCACGCTCCTCCTGGGCGTCCTGCCTTTGCACAGTGACTGCAGGAGACTGAGTAGAAGGATTTTCCATTGGAGCAGAGTGATTTTGATCTCCAAATGAGCAAGTGTAAGTCAGTGTTCCCTTTGAAGCCTTTGGTTCCAGAGAGATGGCCAACTGAACAGCATGATAGTCAAGCTGTGGTGCTGTCCAGGTTTGCCTGGATTCATGTAATTTGTGTGATTCTTTTGCCGTGAAGCAGGAAGAATGATCAGTACCGTAGACCATTATCATTTACCTGAACAAGTAAGGGAAGAGGGCTGGGAGTGGATTGTGAGCACAGCCCATGTCAATGTCTGTCAAGTCCTTGACACCTGCAGAGATATATGGGTTTAATCCACTAATAAGAGGAAACTGGAGCTCTCTCTCCCTGATGTATATTTTGAGTTCTCTATTGTGTCGTTAATTCCTGGTTATTCCCTTTCTGTTAGCAGTGGTTACGAAGTTCCTGCCAGACATTCAGTTACTAGTGCTTCTGTTCCACGGCTTTGGCTTCTTTGGGGTTTGCTTTTTGGCAATTTCTATGTAAAAGACTGAGACCTTCAACAAATAAGTTGGAATTATCAGGAATATTTGTTCCAGTGTATTTTTTTCCCCAAGAAATAATTATCCAAAAGCAAATCTGGTGCTCTTTCTGCGTACAGATAATGTGCAGGAGGAGAATATTGCCTGCTGCTTCCTTTCTTATTTTCAAGAGCTTGCCACACAAAGGGCAGAGCTGGATGTGGTCCTGGCACATCAGCCTGGCACATGAGGGAGGAGGGAAGGGCAGCTTTGAGTGTTGATGGGGCACCTGCTGTGTTTGGACGTGAAACTTGAGTTGGTACTTAAATCAGTAGATCTCCGAGCCTAGTTGTGGAATACCGGAGGGTTCTGAGGAAATGATAAAGGGCCTTAATTGAAGTGGAGGTATAGTCCAATTTACAGCCAGTAGATCATTTTGGTAGGTCCTGAAAGTGCTCATTCCTTGCTACCCTGCTGTCCCGCCTGTGCTCACCATGGTTATGTAGCCCCTACTTGTAAACCAAACAGAGCTCACACAGAAGGAGCTTAAACGCTCTCACAGGGTCGCGCTACTGTAAGCTCACCCTGTTCCTGCTACGCAGAGGAGATGCGGCAGTACTCTTTATGGTGAAGCCATCAGAGCTCATCTTGTAAGTGCTTTCATATTTCAGTATTTCTCTGTGTGTGTGTTTAGAAGCAATCTGTTGACATTGCCTTTCCCTCCCCACCCCAAAAACACACTCAGTGAACCAGGAAACCTTTCTGTATTCAAGAGCAAGAGCTGGTTCTCAAGAAGAGCGCCCTGCTGCCTGAGCACAGATGTTCGGGATATGCATGGCTGATCTTTTGGAAGCAGCTCCCCTGCATCATGTGGGATCAGGCACTGCTGTTACCCCACGCCCAGAGGGAGGATGGAAGCGGAGAGAAGCAGCACGCAAGAGCGTGCTGCAGTCAGGCTTTAAATTCCACAAATCCTTAGTTCATGCCAATTGTTTCCCTGCTTTGGCTGTGAAAGCTCAATCTCTGATCAATTCTAATTGGTGTCTGTGCTTGAGGATTAATGCTGCCTTACGGTGGGATTTCCACCTTGCCCATTTTACATGCCCTGTGCGTCTGCTTGGTTAGGGAGGCTGCACAGTGAGTTGAAGAATTGTTTAAAGGTAACATAATTGGAAATGACCGGTCTCTGGCAAGGGTGAAATATCTGAGAAACGCATCTCTCCAAGTCACCAGGTCCCTATTAGGTGTCGTTCTGTGAGACACATCTGCTTAACATCAGACACTTTACCTTATTCAGCTGAAAAACACAAAGCTGGCTGTTGCTCCCAAGAAAAAGAGAGCAATTAGAAACCTTTTTAAGAACTCCCTTCTGTGCCTCAGCTCAGTGGCAGAAGAATCTGCTTTCTATTAAAGTGATAAATTGCATAATTGGAGGTGTAAGCAACCCCCACTGTAAAATTTGTCTTTGTCAGATAAATAAAGCATTGATTTTCTTTGTTTGCCGATGCGAACCCCGCTGGTATGGAGCTGAAGTCTCCCATCACCCTGCTACCCAAACAGAGGTTTGTGCTAGCACAGCTGGAATCTGTTTCACATGCCTCAACCTTGTCCTCTCATGGCAGCATTTTGACTCTTCTGCCAGTGCCCCTGGGAATACCCCTTCCCCCCAGCCCCATATGTGAGCTGCTTACAGCTCCTGGTGGATCCCATTATGTGGAGGATTTTATTAAGTATACAGTGATGAATTTATCTTCCGGAATCCTATTACTAACACCCTGAAGTGAGTCATTGGTGTCCCCCACCATATGTAATCACCGTATTGTTCCTAAACACCACTTTAATGTCAAGCTCCGCAGTCTTTCTGCCGATTGTCCCCATGAGCACATGGCGAGTACGGAGCGCCTTCTTTCTGGAGGAGAGATGCTGCCCCAGGGAAGCCAGGAGTGCCATAGGCTCTGCTCCTGCAGGATCCACAGTGATGAGAAGTGTTTTTCTCGGAGCACTTGGGTCAGTTAACAGTGGAAGCTGCTGCAGAATAAACCACGTAGGGAGTGTTGGTGTGAAGGCCATGTCCACGAATCAGGGGTGGTCCTTCTGCCTTTGGCTGGCTGTGTGAGGCACAGCCCAGCCTCTGTAAACAGCCCCATCTTTCTAGTCAATTTGGGCTATTTCTTATCAGCCCTTTACTCTTGATTTTCCATTTCTCTTTTTGTCTCCTTTTATCTACTTTTCATTTCTGCTTCTCTTGTCCTCCTGCCACATCCTGGTTTGGTCGATCTGGCCCTGGGCACACAGACCTGTAAGCCGAGTCTTTTCATACACCCTGAAAATGGTTGCCAAGCTTGTGTCCTTCATTCCAGATCTTTACTGGGAGGCTGGAACTGCTGTTGGGCAAAGAGCTTAGGAGCCCTGAGAACAAACAATTCCAGCCACACAAATTTCACTTACTATTATCTGCTTCCCAGTCTAGGAGACGTCCTAAAGATCTCTTCCCATGTACAGCGTGAGCAGTCCCTGCATCTGTCAAGTATCTACTGTGCACAGAGAGTCTGAGATCTGCTGCTTTTCATTTGTGCCTCTTTTCCCTGGTCATAGCCCGCTGACATCATCTGAGTCTCTGTCTAGATGGCTGTCTGCCATGGCTCATCTTATTCAGCAATCTGCATGCATAAATGGCCACTACTTTTTTTCAGCAGCCCCAGGAGACACCAGATTTCACTGACTCCTTGTTTTCCAGAAAGATATTTCCATTCTCTTCCCAGTTATGTTGGAAGTGCTGGTGGTGGTGGCGGCCTGTCTTTCAGAATTGAGGCTGCTGAATCATTCCTGTTGGGTTTTGCCCTTGTCCGGAGTGGCCTCCTGGTCTGTTCCGTGCATCAGTGAGGGTGCTGCTCACTGGCAAGACAGGGAGCTCCTGGAATGGGCCCCGGGCAGGATTTTGGTCTGGGCTTGTGCAAGTTGTCTGCATGTATCTATTTTTTTCCATTTTTTTCCTGGTGAGATTGCAGATGACTCAACACTATGTATATATTAATCTTTATGAAGATTTATGTAAAAACAGGTTAAAATTCAGGGCAAAAGTTTTCACATTGGTTTTGTAGCAGCCTCAAAACAGGCCCCCTCAGACCCTCTTGTAGATAAGAGCCTTTCCTCACTGCTGGCAGCCAGAGTTTCTTCCCTGCGCTGCTTGAGAGCCCGTCCAGGGCCAAAGCACCCCGAGGCCGCGGCGAGTCCGGCCAAGGCAGAGCTGGGTCTCTTCCAGCCCTGTGCTGCCCCGTGCATGGCCAGACCCTACGGCACTGAGAGGGACACGTTCAGTAGCGTGGTCCCCAGCTCGCCACTGCATCACTGAAGGGCTGCTGCTGCCTGCTTCCCTCTCCGGTCTGTGGTAATTACAGCAGCAAAAGCGACTGATTTCCAGTTCTTTATAGCACGGATTGGCAGCATCAAATCCAGGGCTGCTCTCGCCATCTGTGGGAGTGAGCCCGGGGCTCTCCCACCCCGCTGTCGCGTGGAGAGATACCACAGCCTTGCAGGAATGCTGCAGGGCTTCTGAACGGCGGCTGCTGCGCTGCTGCTGCTGTTCCCACCTTGTCCCTTGGCTTGGATGAAGTTCATCTGCAACACTAAGTGAAAAAAAAATTAAGACGTTTTGAATTCTGGCAGTTCCTCCATGATAATTAAGCTGCCTGAAAGGATGCCTCAGGGAGATCACATGCAGCTCGGCTGTTTACAGAGCTGGCCAAGGGAGAGCTTCCTTATAACTCCTCTGTCTTATGACCTATAAATTGTGTTTAATAGCTAATCTGTCACCTCAGGTTCTTGTATCAGAAAAGATGGTTTCCCTATTAATTTGAATCAGGACAGCATATTTACAGTTCCTCAGTGTGGAAATATTACTCTGTTAATGCTGTTGATCAGAAAAGTAATTTATCACCTGTGCTCTCTGCCTGTTGCTCTGGCCCGTAGATCTTCCTGACTTAGCATTACTCTTCCAATCATGATATAATATCAGTTAGAATAATCTTCAGGGAGGTTTCTCCTGCCACTGTTTTCAAAAGTCCTGAAAGGCTCGTTTTCTCAGGGATGTAATTTCAATAGCAACATGGGATTCCAGCTGAGAGGTGCTGAGCCAGCTCTCTTTGTAAAGAAGAGATTTTTTGATTCACTTTCTGGTCTCTAGGTAGCGTGGCCAGGAAGAGGTTAATCATTTGCCTTGGAGAAAGGAATTAAAATCCTGCCTCTTGGTGTTGTGCCTGGGGATATTGCACCCAGGATGGAAAGGTGTGCTTGCTCCTTCCACAAAAGGCACTAGTACCAGCAGCATGAAGCCATCCAAGTCCTGGCGGGAGGGGAGAGGCCAGGTCGAGCAGAGCTGGGCACGCAGGAGCAGAGGAGTGTGACTTTCTTCTGGTGCTGGAATGGCTGATGAGGGCCCACTGCCTTGCAGCCTGGTGGTGTGGTCAGGCTGCTCTTCCCTTGGTCACACCACACAGTGCAAAGATCTTACCCGTTAGGAAATGGGAAATGTGGACAGGTGAGTGCGGAGCTGGGAACCTGCTGCAGGAACGGGACACGCTCAAGCCTGAAGGTGCACCGGGAAGAGGGCAGAGGTCTGTGCCATTTTGAACAGCAAGGACGAGTGTCCTGAGATGCTGTGTCACCACCTCGGTGGAAGGGTGGACTGGACCTTTCCTGAACTAGGGTGCTAGGGAGGGGTGAGACTGGTCTCTCTGCGGTCACTCACCTGGCTGCTCCGTTCCGGAGGCTTGGAAGGATGGCTGCTGTGGAACTGGGTCACAGCTGCAGCTGGGGAGTGGAGGAAAGGCACAGGCAGGGACCATGGAGGATGCGGGGTCAGAGCTCTGGCGCGAACAGCCGCGCTGAGGCAGCAGATGCGCAATGGGCAGAGGGAATGTGTCCTGCTCTTGGCTCCTCGCCCTGAGCTCTGGCTCTGCCGGGCGGAAGGCCGGCTGGCCTTCTGCTCGATGCAGCGGGCAAAAGAATCTGAGTCTTGGATCATTTGTCTTGTTCAATACAGCTGTTTTTTGGTGGCAAGAACTCAGGTTATCAGATAGCTGTATTTATTTAAGATGTCCTCAGGGGACAGAGGCTCCAGCTGCTGAAATACTGTTGTCTTTGCTATAGTCCCAAGGTTATTTGGGGCTCTGTGCTGTGCTGGAAGCACCCTGATGCTGCACGGTAAGAGGTGTGCTCTTTGGAGCGTGGTGCGACTGGCTGGGCAGAGTGTGTGGAGGTGCTGGTGGCTGCAGACCGGCCTGCTGGTACTGCAGGATAAGCAGCAGAGGCCTCTCCCTTCTCCTAGCAGAGTGCCAGGGTTTTCCAGCAGCAGGCACTCAACAGCGGTTTAGCCTGGGAAGAAGAGACTGCAGAGTCCCCACGGTGGCTCAGCCTCTGCACGGCAACGCCAAGTTATGTGTTGTGCTGCTGGTCTCCAGCAGTGCCTCGGCATCAGCCTGCAGGATCCCAGGGGCCTTGCTTTGGCGTGAGCTTGCAAGGTGGAAGGTGGGACAGGACAAGCACTTGTTTGCAGTATTCTCTGTAGGTGAATGTCATTATTTCTTTGCTTTTTTTAAGGGCTGCCATATTCAGCATTGTGTGCTCTGTTAGCAGGACTTGGTGTAGATGTTAAAGGAGCCATGAGAGGTGACTTGAGGTGTGGCTGCCCACAGGGGAAGCCTCTCTGCTCTGTGAGCTGCTCAGGCTGTTCCTGGAGCAGTTTCCTACAGCACTTTCCCTGTTTCCTCCGTGGTGTCTGCGTCTTTGCCGTGCGGTCCTTCCCCTCTTCCACACTGCATGCTTCAGAGAGGGAGGTCATCCCAGTCTCGTTCTCCCAAGTCAACCCTAGCCCTGCTGCCTTTGCCTGAGCTGCCCTGAGGGGTGCAGAAGAGCTGCAGAGAGCAGGTTTTGTAGCTGGTAGTCACATTCTTACTCCAGAATGGCCTTTTGTGGCTTTGATTTCTAGGACTGGGGCTGTCTGACTAGTTTCCATGATCGCTTGTACTTACTTTTTCTCTCTTATCCCTGCAGGCAGCATCCTCAGCACTGAGCAGCCTGGGCCACGTGTACACAGCCATTGGGGACTACCCAAATGCGCTGGCCAGTCACAAGCAGTGTGTCCTCCTTGCAAAGCAGTCCAAAGATGAGCTCTCCGAGGCGCGGGAGCTGGGCAACATGGGAGCGGTGTACATCGCAATGGGGGATTTCGAAAATGCAGTGCAGTGTCACGAACAGCATCTGAAGATTGCCAAGGAGCTGGGCAACAAGCGAGAGGAAGCTCGAGCCTACAGCAACCTTGGCAGTGCTTACCACTACCGGAGAAACTTCGACAAAGCCATGTCCTACCACAACTATGTGTTGGAGCTGGCCCAGGAGCTGGCTGAGAAAGCCATTGAGATGCGAGCTTATGCTGGCTTGGGCCACGCAGCTAGATGTATGCAGGACCTGGAGAGGGCCAAACAGTACCATGAAGAGCAGTTGCACATCGCTGAGAGCCTGCAGGACCGAGCTGCTGAAGGCAGAGCCTCCTCCAATCTAGGTAAGGCCCTGACAGGGAGCAGAGTTTGTCAGGGAATGCCATGATTGTCAGAGCTGCTGCCAGGGCGCAGGAGGTTTGTTGTGTGCTGTCTTCACAGTTACCACAGTTTCACCAGACTGTCTTCATAAATTAAAAAGACACTTGGCAGATTGTGTGCCGATGTAACCTACCCCATGTTCAATTATTAACCTGCTCAGAAGGGCACCAGAAAGCATAAGCTCATGGCAGAAGGGAAATGCAAAGGTTTCAGAGCTGCTCAGCTGTCAGAAATGAACGTCAGTCTTGCGCTAAGGCAAGAGGTCAGGTGGTTCATTACCTGGACGTTTCTTTGGAGCTCGTCAGCTGGGTATGGCAATATATGGCTGCCTTGTGAGTTAGGAGACATAAGGGTCAAAGTGATAGCGTGTAGGGGTCTCATATTCTTCTGAGGAGAGACCCTGACATCCTGCTGGCCTTTTGGGAAGGGCTGAATTACATCAAAGTGAAGTCGATTCCTGCTGCTGCTTCACAGCACCAGACGTGGGAGCGACCAAAGGTGCATTTAATCTGTGCTATGGATGCAGCATTTGCACCGCTGATGTTCCAGCTGTTGTTTAGGACGTGTTCTCAGCTGGCTGAGAGGGGCAGAACAGGGCTGTTGCTGCTATAACAAAATGTCTTTGCTGGCAGCCCCTGAAGCTCGGTGCTTGCAGGCTGCCCCACGCTGTAAATTACCTTCTGTTTCTGCCTGGCAGTTGGCACTTGGTTCATTTGTAGATGCTAATTGTACTCTGATGTTATCAACAGCAGGTAATTGAAAAGGGCTTGATGAATTACTTAATTTCTCTTAATAGCTAAGTCTTCAGAAGCTGAATGAAGAAGATAAGGTGAACTGGAGAAAACAAAACAGTCCAGCCTTCTAATTAGTGTTGCGAATCTCCTTTACAGAAATTGGGGGCAAATGTGCAAGGCAGGAGAGGTTTGTGAGGCAAAAGCACCAGTGGCTGCTTAGCACTGGAGAGCAGCGAGCATTGGCAAAAATCCTGTTGGGGTGACAGAGCACCCAGCAGGCAGGACGGGCAGGGGCTGAAGCTTGGCATCTGCCTTCCTTCAGCACTTCTGCCGGGGCGTCTGCCAAGAGCAGAAGCAGATGCATCTAGCAAAGCTGCCAGCGTGGGGCTGGTCTTCAGGAGATGCAGGGACACTGGTCTGTGACAGGGTCAGAGGACATCCAGGACACTGAGGAGCTGCAGTCTGGGGAAATGGAATCTGTCCCTTGCTTTTGTTCCTCTACTCTCCATCAGTGTGTTCGATGATGGGCCATCTTGGGTTTTCTCTGTTGTCTCCTGGTTTTGTGAGCCCTTTGCCATTGGGCAGACCTCAGCTCTTTTGCTAGGCAAAAGAGCATAACTGAAGTTCTGTAGTACATCCTCTAATTGCTGTGTGCTCAGTGTGGTCTGTCTCTGTGCTGCTTAGCATTGTAAAAAAGCCTCCAACAAGCTGGCACAGAATCATCGAGACGAGCTGGGCTCAGCAGCCCACTGCAGGGGCTGATACTCGCTGCGGTTGCTTTGCCTCTTGCCAGAGGGAAACACGCACTGCTGTGAAGGGAAGCAGCTTACTCTGGTTCCTCAACCTTCACGGTACTCACAGTTTAAATTCTCTCACTGTTTTGCGGGCTCAAAATCAGTCAAGTTGGGATTAGAAAATTCATCTTAATATCATTATTAATCTTACGGTGGCTTTGGATTTAATGATGCTTCCAGCATGTAATTCCAGAAATTTTTGTTAGAAAAGACAAAAAAGCAAAGCGTTTCGGTGCAGCAGAGAATGTTTTTCTTGTGCTGGATTTAAACCTAACTGTAAGTTTCAGTTGTGTGCTGACTCAGCCACTCCACACTTCGTATTAGAATAGTTTTCGTAGCTTCTGAGTGCAGGATCTCGTGTTTTGGCTGTATTTTCGTCTTCTCTGTCAGAGTGAAGTTATACTGGGGATAGAGAACATGCAGTTCTTGTTGAGAAAGTCTATTACTGTTGTTTAAAACGCATCCAGTACCAATTAAAAAGTAAAATTTTAATTGTCTCTTTAATCTCGTCTACATGCAAAACAAAACCTCATCGGAATAGCCATGCTGACAGGCAAAAAAAAAGTGTATCTAAAAGTATGTTTCCTAGCCAGAATATTAGAGTTGGCCCCTCTGCTGAAGCAACAGAAATGCTCTGTTTGCATTTCACTGATTTAGATGGAAAGCTCTCCGAAGTGCACTATCTAACGCTGAGCAAGAGAGACTCGGAGAGTAACACAGCCCAGCTGCTGCCGCGCTCTGCAGGGAACGCGCTGTGACTCGGTGAGGAGGAGGCAATGGACTGAGGACAAGTCACAAGTTATCAAGCCCTTCACAACAAGGAGATGAGGAGTTTGAGCAGAAGTCTCGTATTGCCAACCTTGGCCAAGCAGATGGTGTTTCCACGTGCCAAGGCTCTGTGTAGAGAGCTGGCTCGTCAGCCTCTGCTGCTCTTAAGGGTTCCCACTGAGATGGAGAGAGGACACTTCAGATTATTAGGAAAACACAATTTACAGTCCCTCCCTTGGTGCTCAGCATCTCTTTGCAGTTACAAGAGAACTTCTGTGCCTGTTGTCCTGTGCTTGGCGTGTTGTCCCAAGGTGCCAGGTGTTTTCTTCTGAAGCATTTTTGCAGTTATGGTCAAAAACTGGTGGTTGGTTGGCCATCTGTTCCCTGATTGCTGAAGGACTAGCTAACTCGCCCAAGACCCTTTTCCCTCATCTCTTGCTGAAGAGGGGGCTGGCACGTGGTTCTCCCACCAGAGGTGAGCTTCAGAACCACTTTTGCCCTGTTTCAACTTCCAGCATGTTCGTTTTCATTCTGAAAGAGCAGGCTTAGCCAGGAGCAGCGTTACCTCCGTCTGAGCCGGGGGCCGTGATACAACTGCGGCTCCGTCTCAACGCAGGGGTTTGTTCTGCACTGGCTAATGCTCCAAGAGAATCGAGGTCCCTTTGGCTTCTGCCGTAACCACCAGCTAGGCTCCAGCACAGCAACTGCAAAGGCTGTTTCAGAGTTAGTCTGACGCTTTCTCTCTCACCTCACCTTACTGATTTGTTGCCCGAATTGGAAATAAAAGGTGATTTACATGGGCAGAGGGTAACTGCCGTGATTACTTTGCTGGTGTCTTATGCAGGTTTCTACCCAGTTCTAACTATATTCATCATTAAGGAAAGAAAGCTTGTAAATTAATGTAATTTGTGCAGTTTTTGGTCCTTTACACCATATAAGGCAGTAAAGGCTATCTCTGGCCACCTCCCCTCAAGTCTGGTAGTTCTCGTCTTGGGTCTGTCCCGCTGTATTCTTCATGTGCCATTCCAGAATGCAGTCCAGCTGCCCGGCCGGAAGACTGTCTTTTGCTTTGAAGCCAATAATTATAGCTGTAAGAATGAGTCAGAATGCTGATGTTTTGAAGTGACAGTGTGTTTCTGGATCCTTCTTCCTTAAGTGCCACAACAGATGGGTGACTGCTCAAGCAAGCTAATGTGACAGCAGGCTCCGTGTGTGAAGAGAGCACAGCTTTGTTCTCTGTTATGCTACTTGGTTTTGTCCTGGGTATCTCCTGGTAAACATTTGCTCACTGTTTTTCTCCTTTCTTGGCAGTATAGAGGCTGACTAAAACATTTAGAACTGTGATGGCTTGGTCTCCCATCCATCTACGAACCTCATTTTTGTTTGTTGAGGAATGCACAAAGAGATTGTGTTTGGTAGGTGATGATTTTGGAGTCTGTGTCAGAACCTTTCCTTCTTGGTCTGTCTGTTGTAATTACCCCTGGCAAATGATGGAAACATACCAGGAGGTGCTGTGTGGGGTCTCTTACCAGCTTCCTCTTTTCCCAGGAGCAGTCTTAAATTTTTAGATGGAATTCTGGGAATTTGCTTGAGCAGGGCTTGTGACAGGGAGCAGCTTTTTTGGTGGGCATAGTATCCAGGGTGAAACTCTATCCAGAGTTAAACTCCATCCATCTATACCCTCTCCAGAGAATGGCAGCGCTGGCTGTCTCCGTAACCTCTTGTCCTAACTTCTAGTATGAATTTTACTTCTCTGGCTGCCATTAAGTTTTCAAAGCCATTCTCTGTGTCTGACTTGCCATCTTCCTTTCCTACTTCCTTTTCCTTCTTCATGTGGGACAGGAGAGGGTGATGTCGTGGGACAGGAGAGGGTGATGTCTTGGGGCAGGAATTCCATTACCCTGCAACCTCAGATGCTCCTTTTCTTATCTATCCTCAAGTACTGTAGGCAACGGGAGAGAGTCTAGGTTGGGTCAGCATCCCCAACACTCTTCCTCCATTGTGACTTCCTCTGTGTTGAGGGAGAGATGTAGTTATGGTGAGCATAGGACTTCTCACTAGCATCCGCATCTTTCATCCACTCCTCCTGCAGACACAGCGTCTAGGTTGTCAATGTCGTGTCAATGATGACCACTGTGCACTGACTTGTCTTACCTCACAGTGGAGTTTCTTCAGAGTGCTTAAGCATTGAGGCTGAGCTGTCTGCTCACTAGGGCCTCCTAAATGACCTTGGATGCTAAAGACTTTTCCTTCTCTGTCAAGTCAGCTATGTGCCAAACTAATCTCCAGTGCTACCAGAGATGTTGATCCAAGGAGGGTAAGTGGGACAAGTGGTTGTTGCTGGCCTCAGACACTCTCCCGGAAAAGCTGTGGGAGCTCAGTTACCAGGGGAATCAGTGATTAATCTGAGAGAAGTGGAAGATACCTTCTGCAGCATGGAATCCAATCTCCTGTCACTGCCCAGGCCACATAATGCAAATACCGTGAGTCATAAACTGACCGTGCACCGTTTTAACAGTCACGTTGTGTTTGCTTCACTGTCCTGCTGCAGGGCTGTTCTTGAGCCTTGGCACTCTGAGGGTGAAAATAATCTCTAGGGTTGATGCCCCTCACTGGGCGCTTGGTTACACTATCATTGGGTCTTTAAAGGGATTATTTCTTCTGCATCCAACAGGAGTCACATTCATGTTTCTTTACTGGAAATACATCGATCCACTGAGTAGCTCTTTTTCTTTGTGTTTCCAGATGATGGCTCTCTGCCCTTTTAGTCCTGAAGTGCATAACTTTGCATAATTTACTGCTGATTTTCATCACTCCATTCTTGTTCTGGTACATAACGTTGTCCGGTCCTCCCTCCATAATAATCCCATCCTCGTCTGTGTCAGCAGTGCTTCTTAACTGGGTTTCATCAGTACATATTGTGTGGCACTTGATTCCTTTGTGCCAAGATTTTTTAGTAAGGCTTGTCCTCTTTTCTACTTTCTAACTCTTAATTAAGAGGAATCTCATCCAAGAACAAGTTATCGAGGCAGTCAGCTGAACTCAAATTTGCTTTTAACCTGTCTTCTGCCCTCTCCCATCAAGCTAAGTGCTCTCCCCCTCCTGATTCCTCAGAGGAGGTCAGGAGTGGTGCTGGTGGGGAGCAGTGGTGTGTCTCGTCTGTCTGTTTAGCAGAAAGAGGTGAGGAAAAGGTTGCTCATCCTCTTGTTCTAGAAACCTCGGGTTTTCAGGGGTGGTTTTCCACAAGCCGTGTGTTAGTGTTTCTCTCAGGTGAGGCTGCTGTTCTTGCGTCTCGCTGGAGCCCGGGCACCCCAAGGTGCTGGCTGGGAGGGACAGGGTGTTTGGGATCAGAGCTGGGAGATGGGGTCCTTGGGCAGCGCTGGTTCTGCCTGCATCCAGCTCGGACACCTCTTGCTCTTTCCAGGAGAGGAATTTAGCCAGTTCCATCTTGTTTTAGTTTCTGGAAGCAATGGGGTGCTTTCGCAGTGACTGTTTTTTTGCAGTTTCTAAGTTATGTAGGTTTGTATCCTATCCAGTTGCACCCCTTGTAATTACTTTGTGGTTTTTCTGCAAAAATCAGTGGTCTTTCCGATGAGCGCTCCTCTGTGCGGGGCAGTGTGGTTGTCCCTGAGCCCCAGCACTGGCCATGCCTCCAGAAAGGAGAAGGAGGGACAAAATATTCACCTGGGGTCTCTGAGCTGAGTTCATCCTGTCCTTGCTGCCACCACCTTCCCTTGTCACACCAGAGGGAGACTCGGTGTGCATCAGCCAGCGATGGAACAGCTAATGCTGATCAGTTAGAGCCGCAGGCTCGTGGGAGCTGGGGAAGGATTGGGCCAGGAACTGGACTAAGCCCCTCGGGAGCCAGTCCTTCCTGCCACGAACTCTCGCTTTGATCTTGACTGCAGTGCAGGGGAAGAGAAGCAAACTGTGAGCAGCAGCCAAGCCTTTGCTCGTTTGATCCTGTTTTGTTGTGATCATGTTTTCTGAATTGCCTTCTCCCAAAGCCTCGTGTTAGTAGGAAAGCGAGCAGAATTTTTGAATAACTTGCTTTCATAGAAATACAGGTAATCCAGCCAGAATGCTTCATGCTAAAGTAACAGAACTTGGTTTTTCAATCCTACATGAGCTTAAAAAATGAATCTGTGAGGTCCATATTGCCTCGGGAAGCCAATTTTGGCCCTCGTGTTCCAGGCTCACTTGGAGAGCCACTGTCTTCATATTTCTCTTGCAAAGCACGCACCGGGAGGAGGCTGATGCACGGGGCCTGGCCACAGCCTGCTGCGCCTGCTGGTGCCTGGGAAAGACAGCTGACGGCTGCCTCCTGACCCTCCACATCTCTTCCCCCTCTGCACGTTGGTTGTGATACGGAGATGGAAATGGAAGCTCTTTTCTTTTAGGGGCAGGGCAAGACCTGAAGTTGTCTTCATGTGTCAAGTACCTGTGACGAATCTGCAGGTTCTGTGTGTGCAGGGCTTCCTCCAGTGGTTCCTTCCAGGGATGTTCATGAGTGTTTGCTGAGGAGCCACGTTATTAGCACAGAGATTAATTGAAGTATGAGTTTTAACACTGGCAGATTCAAAGCTCCTGTTCCCACATCTCGTGGCAAGTACAAGATGATGTGCCTGAAATTGAAAAGCAGATGTAAATGCTTTCTCAGTCAGTGTGCTGAGTATGAGCTCTGAAGTCACCAGGTATCACTGATGGGGGTGTAGGGGGGCAGAAGGTAGCATAATTAAAAAAGAAAATGGACATTTTATAAGGCCAAACCATCCAGTTGTTGTGGTGAATATGTGCTTCGTGTGTAACGTAAGCCCTTCTCCAAGGTGTGCCTGTGAGGAGCAAGGAAGCGGCTGGTCGGAGAAGGGCCGTGCCACTCCAGCGCTGCCAGGGATGCTCTGGGGAGGGGTCAGGACCACCCCGTGTAGAGAGCCTGGGGAAAGGGCCAGGCCGTGAGCTGCTGAGGGGCGAGCTGCAGGGCCGTCCTGGCGTGGCAAGGTGCTGCAGAAGGGTTGGCACGGGGGAATGGTTTTGTTGACCAGGTTTCTGTTGTTTTTCAGGAATCATTCACCAGATGAAAGGGGACTATGACACTGCGCTGCGGCTGCACAAGACACATCTGTCCATAGCGCAGGAGCTAAGTGACTACGCAGCCCAGGGCCGGGCCTACGGCAACATGGGCAATGCCTACAACGCGCTCGGCATGTACGACCAGGCCGTCAAGTACCATCGGCAGGAGCTGCAGATTTCCATGGAAGTGAACGACCGTGCCTCTCAGGCATCTACACACGGGAACTTGGCAGTTGCCTATCAGGCGCTGGGTGCCCACGACCGTGCTCTGCAGCACTACCAGAATCATCTCAACATTGCCCGGGAGCTGCGAGACATCCAGAGCGAAGCCCGGGCCCTCAGCAATCTGGGTAATTTCCACTGCTCCCGAGGAGAGTATGTGCAGGCAGCCCCCTACTACGAGCAGTACCTGCGCCTGTCTCCGGAGCTGCAGGACATGGAAGGGGAGGGGAAGGTTTGCCATAACCTCGGGTACGCCCATTACTGCCTTGGCAACTACGAGGAAGCTGTTAAGTACTACGAGCAGGACCTCGCCTTAGCAAAGGATCTTCACGACAAGCTGAGCCAAGCCAAAGCCTATTGCAACCTGGGCCTGGCCTTCAAAGCCTTGATGGACTTCAGCAAAGCAGAGGAGTGTCAGAAGTACCTGTTGTCCCTAGCCCAGTCTCTGAACAATTCCCAGGCCAAATTCCGCGCTCTGGGGAACTTGGGGGATATTTTTGTCTGTAAAAAAGACGTAAATGGTGCAATAAAATTTTATGAGCAGCAATTGGGCTTAGCCCATCATGTTAAAGACAGGAGACTGGAAGCCAGTGCCTATGCAGCCTTGGGCTCTGCATACAGAATGATACAGAAGTGTGACAAGGCTCTAGGTTACCACACGCAGGAGCTGGAGGTGTACCAAGAGCTGGGAGATATGCCAGGTGAATGCAGGGCACACGGTCACCTTGCTGCTGTGTACATGTCGCTTGGGAAGTACACCATGGCCTTCAAGTGTTACGAAGAACAGCTGGAGCTCGGGCAGAAGTTGAAGGACCCCAGCATAGAAGCCCAGGTCTATGGCAACATGGGCATTACCAAGATGAACATGAACGTCATGGAGGAAGCTATCGGCTACTTTGAGCAGCAGCTGGCCATGCTGCAGCAGCTCAGTGGGAACGAATCTGTGCTAGATCGCGGCAGAGCCTATGGGAACCTGGGAGATTGTTATGAGGCTCTGGGGGATTTTGAGGAAGCTATAAAGTACTATGAGCAGTACCTGTCTGTGGCTCAAAGTTTGAACCGCATGCAAGACCAGGCAAAGGCCTACCGGGGCTTGGGCAACGGGCACAGGTGAGGAGCTCTGCCTGTGTGCCCTGGTGCGGGCGGTGGGTTACGAGCGCAGGCGGGTGTACGGAGTAACTGGTGGAGGGGTGGCCACTGTGCACATGCATGGGGACGTGGCATAGAAGCGAGTAACAAAGCCCTCTGGGTGCTGAGAACGGTGCTACCGACTCCAATAATAAAGCCAACGTTTGTAAGGTGGCAGAAGGAGGTTGATTCCGAGGTGCTGGGGATG
This sequence comes from Baryphthengus martii, assembly GCA_013396935.1. Taxonomy (NCBI): domain Eukaryota; kingdom Metazoa; phylum Chordata; class Aves; order Coraciiformes; family Momotidae; genus Baryphthengus; species Baryphthengus martii. Next base: position 68,731 of record VWZK01007610.1, on the reverse strand, counting down.
TCTCCTAAAGGGAGAGTTTGTCTCTGCTCGAAAGGTTTGAGCTGGTCTCTTGAGGAAATGGCAGAATATCTTCTTTCAAGAAAATACTGGCAAGATAAATGGTGTTGCTTTTTTCCCTTGTAGGGCCATGGGAAGTTTGCAACAGGCTCTGGTGTGCTTTGAGAAGAGGCTTGTGGTGGCACACGAGCTGGGGGAGGCATTTAACAAAGCCCAGGCCTACGGGGAGCTGGGGAGCCTGCACAGCCAGCTGGGGAACTACGAACAAGCCATCTCCTGCCTGGAGCGCCAGCTGAACATCGCTCGAGAGATGAAGGACCGAGCTCTGGAGAGCGATGCCGCCTGTGGCCTGGGTGGGGTCTACCAGCAGATGGGGGAGTACGACACAGCCCTGCAGTATCACCAGCTAGACCTGCAGATCGCCGAGGAGACCAACAACCCCACCTGCCAGGGCCGGGCCTATGGCAACCTGGGGCTGACCTATGAGTCCCTGGGCACCTACGAGAGGGCAGTGGTTTATCAGGAGCAGCACCTCAGCATCGCCGCACAAATGAATGACCTTGTAGCCAAAACTGTGTCCTACAGCAGTCTGGGGAGGACTCATCATGCCTTGCAGAACTACTCTCAGGCTGTGATGTACCTGCAGGAAGGTAAGAGGCTGGATTGTGCATCACAGCACGGAGCAGTAGGTTCCAGGGGTAGGAGGGGAGGGCTGAAGACATGGAGAGAGGTGAGATACCGTGAGCGTGGCACTAAGAGGATGTGTTTAATAGTGGCCAGTGAGGCAAAAGCTCTTGCAGGCATCCATAGCTACTGCTGGGCGTCCGTGAGTCGTGCCAGGTGTGCTGTGAGGCTCAGCACGCCGGGTCAATCAGAGCCTTCCTGGCATCCTGTAGGCAAAGCATTTCAAGGATCATCTGCACCTTCCCGAGGGCATCTCGGCTCGCTCTGAGCTCGAGCCCAGGCCACACCCAGTGGTTTGTGCCTGAGCCTGGAATGTGTAACCTGTCTCTATGCGCTGCGCACCAGGATCCGGCTCTGGGGAAACCACAGCAGGTCATGATGGGTCTGATCCTGAAAGCAGGTCTCCAGCTGCTGTGTGCCTTGCGGATAGGCACCTGGCTTTTCCTTCTGCTACCAGGGGTGAGTGCCTGCTAGGCTGTTAGGGAAAACAAGTTGTGTTTGATAGGGAGATGAGGGAGGTTCAGCCCTCGGCATCCAGAAGCCATCTGTTGCTGCTGAGGGCTGGGGCCAGCGCTGGCTTCTGAGTCGTCCTGCTGCAAGGGATTCCAGTGTGCCGGCCACATCTGTTCAAGGTGGTGGCTCGGATGGAGAAGATGAGCAGTGTAGCTGGAGTGTATGAAACTGGAAACTGAAGGATTAGTTACATCAGTTAGTCTGGGTTTCCTGAAACTGACCTTGGCAGGATTCCAGTATGCTGAGGGAATTCAGTTAACTTGGGAGGGGAGAAATTAAATACAGCTCCTTCTCCTGGTGTGACACAGAATTCCTAAAAAGCCTGAAAATGCTAGCAGCTGCCAGGGAGCTGCGTGGCCATGGCCCCAGTCGCCTGTCCATGGGAAACCTGAAGTGCCTAAAAGAGGAGGCATCCCTGTTGTCAGTGGAGCCTGTGGGGACAAGAGGTTTGGAGTACGTGGAAGTGGGGACAACACAGAAGTGGAATGAGCTCCAGGTCATTCATGCCAGAACCATGTGGAGCCTGACAGAGGGCTGGGGAGAGTTGGTGGGAAACGAGCCTGTCATGGGGCAAGAGGTGTCTTTTTTGGCAGTGTCTGGCACTTCAGTGTGGTTTTGTTTGTGTGGCTTCTAAGGTTTAAAAGTCAAACTTCCCGATAGGGACTTACTGAGTCTGTCTCTGGGGACTGCGCCTTAACCTCACATCAGGCGGTCTTGGTCCATGGAAATGTCTGTCCTGATGAGGCACCTCTCATGCCACTGCCAACACGAGTGTCAGGAACAGGTGCCCGGTGCTGGTGCTGCCCTGCGCGGCCTCCCACCACCCAGCAGCTCCCTGGCTGTCCCCGCCTGCCACAGGGGCCCACCGGAGCTGACAGCCCCCGAGAAGTGCTGCCAAAGCCCCATCTCCCCTTTGGTCTTCTCTCACTCTGACTCCTTTCCAGGACTGAGGCTGGCAGAGCAGCTGGGTCGCAGAGAAGATGAAGCCAAAATCCGCCACGGCCTCGGCCTCTCTCTCTGGGCGAGCGGGAACCTGGAGGAGTCTCAGCACCAGGTATCCCACAGTCTGCCCGGTGCTGGCGGGCTTGTGTCCTCCGAGCGCTCGGGTCACTCCTGTCCCCAGGGGAGCAAACGGCCAGTGCATCTGGGGAGGGGTGTCTTGCACTGAGCTAACTCAGGCCCACGTGCCTTCGACTCCAGCTCCATTCGAAGCTGCTTGTCCTCTGCCAGGAGCGGGGCTGTGCTGAGGGGCTGTCTGAGGCAGCCAGAGGGTCCTCCTGCTCACCCAGCCAGTGCGTTGTGCTGTCTCCGAGGAAGTCACTGTGGCTGTTTTCCCTCCCAGCTGTACCGGGCCTCGGCACTGTTTGAAACCATCCGCCATGAGGTGCAGCTGAGCACCGACTACAAGCTGTCCCTCTTCGACCTGCAGACATCCTCCTACCAGGCCCTGCAGCGAGTGCTTGTCAGTCTGGGTAAGAGATGCCATCGTGTGCCAAGTGTGAACTCCAGGCTCGTGCCAGGATTTCCACTGCAGTTGCAGGGAGACGGTTTATAACACATCCTTCACTCCTCATCTAGCTGACACAGCACAACAGATAGATTTCTTTGCCAGGACAGAAATAAGGGTGTCCTGCTTTGGGTTTCAGGCACCTTTGGATCTTCTTTCTCGCTTCCTCTGTTGGTTTGCATTCCTGTGGCTTGTTTTCCCACCTGTAGTGCTATTGCCTATAGCCAAGATGGACTGTGTTCCAGCACAGAGACTACTCTTCCCAGTAATCAGTGCTGTGACCCTGCTTCCCCAGGCTGTGGTTCGGGTTGGGATGTCAGCTGTTCCTGGACACTGTGCCGCAGACCACGCTGGTGTCAGGTCTGAGAGATAGCTTTGTCTTTTCAGGTCACCACGATGAAGCATTGGCAGTAGCAGAGAGAGGACGGACGAGGGCATTTGCTGACCTGCTTGTGGAACGTCAAACTGGGCAGCAGGACTCTGATCCCTATTCTCCAGTGACTATTGACCAGGTCCTGGAGACAGTGAATGGCCAGAGGGGACTTGTTCTCTACTACTCACTGGCTGCGGGTTATCTCTACAGCTGGCTGCTGGCTCCTGGGGCAGGTGAGGTCCTTTTTGGAGAGGAGACCCTGTCAACAAGCCTTACAAAGGGAGAATTGCACCATTTGTAGCTAGGAATGAATCTGTAAGTTCTTTCCATCTAGTACTTTAAAGCTGAATAGATGGAAAACTATGGCATAGCCGCAGCAAAATGACATAGAAGTGCTTATTCAGGGCTTTGATGTTCACCTGGAGATAGAAATGTTTCACGTGTTTAATATTTCCATTTTTCAACTTCCAATATGTATATATTTCCCTCAGGGCAGAGCAGAGCAGTGCGGTAATGAGATTCCAAGTATGTTGGCTTTGTGAGAATCTTCTATGCATAAGAATCCCTACTGTAATTATATTTCTGTGCTTTATCCTTCCAAAAGCTTTTGACATTTATTCACTGAAGTGGATTGCAGAAAACAGAAGGGCGTCCCTGCTCCCTGATATGCCATTGAACTGCCTGAGCCTCTGATTCTCCTCATGTGAATGTGGAGACACTTATCACAGAGGAGCAAGGAGGATTAATTTCAAGAGGATTGCTTTTTGCAGGCAGCTGTTGTTCATTATCTAATAAAGTGATGACTGTAAATGTTCATGAGTTCTTTCTGGATATAATTTAATAATTGCAGCCCTTCACCATGACAAAGCTAAAGAGATTAAAAACGCTGTTTAGATTGCACCAAAATGCTCTGAGAAGAGAAGTGAGCACCCACACGTGCCTGGCTTCAGATGGGACGATAGGGAAAGGAAGGTGCTCTTTTGAGGGGCATTTTGCACGTGCAAGTGTGAGGTGATGATGTCCTGCTGTGCATCCAGTCACTAATTGGCTCATCAGGCCTGTCGTTTGCACGATAAAATGCGAGTGATTCTGCAATATTAATGTCAGGTTGAGCTTACTAAAACTGTATGGATCAGAAGTGTAGGGTTTGCCGCTGGTCTTCATGACCAGTCTCCTTGCCCAGACTAGGTCTTATGGAAAAGCAGTTGCACTTGTCAGGCATGTGGGTCTGTGACTGCCTCCTTGAAGGCCCTGTCAGGTGTGGGGAAGGAGAGGGGCTGTGGTGCTTCAGGGCTTCCACCTGAGCTCTTCAGTAGTGACTCGAGACCAGCCATGGTGAACTCATCCTGTTTTGTTCATGCTGAGGGGGAGAGGAGGTTCTGTGGCAGCCCAGGATCCTCAGTACCCCGCTGAGATGGTGCCCGTAGAGCCCCATCGCTGGTTCTGCATTTGCTGCTGTTGCTGCAGGAGGTGTTGCTTTATTCTTTATTCCTCTGCTCTTAACTGGTTTAATAATTTATGCTGTCAAGGCAAACAGGGCATCCAGAGCAGCCTTTTACTGTTGATCACAGGCTGTAGAATTAATTATATCAGGATGGATGTGCCAGTCTGAGTGGAGGAAGGTTTTTATCTGCAGTAATAGTTGAATTCTTAACAAAACAGTGAGTGTCCTTTATCTGGTTTACCCATTGTGAAATGCTATCTTTTAATATTTTAGCATGCATTAGTCCAGCTTTTCCTTTCTTTCTGTATAATGTACCTTCATGCATATAAGAGAAATGAAAGATCTTAGTGTGGTGTGAGAGATTCTGCTGTAGTACTAATGCTCGTTCAGCATTTGAGCCTTGGGTGCTCAGTTTATGTGATCAGAGGCTGTTCATAGGTATTTTTCAGGTGCATCTATCGAAATATGAATTACTCTGGTAGGTGCTTGTACAAAAGATCCGTTTTATAATTTATATGAGAGTGCTGCAAGAGCAAACGTGTTCCGAGCATCTGATAAAAGCGCTGCTCTGCATTCATACCTTGGAGCCATCATCTGCAAAGCACAAAACCAGATTTAAAAACGAGGCTGTGATGCCGAATGCTGGAAAAGCCCTGTGGAGATTTGGCACGGAAAGCTCTGCCCCAGTTGTACTGGAAATGCCGAACGCCAGGGGCTGTGCCGTCCTCTTCGGCAGTTGCTGGCAGCACTGTTTCTCCTGCAGAAATAACCCTGTGATTCTGGTGCCTCACAGGAATTCTGAAGTTTCATGAGTGTTATCTGGGTGACAGCCTGACAGAAAACACCGGGGACTTCCACGAAGCCAACAGCGTGACCCTGCAGACAATGACGAACTCCACGTTGGAGCAGTACATCTCCAGCGTGCGGGAGGCTCTGGGTGTGGATTCCTACTACACCCGGTAAGTTGGGGAAGAAGTCGAACACCCTGGATCCTGCTCTCCCTCCTGAGGGCAACTTGTAACAGTCTAGGATGAGCTAATGGGCCACAATGTCTGAGAACCGAGTCAGGGTAGGGGCGAATTTTCATTGCAGCAACAAAAAAATTGTTTCAATTTTGTATCCAGAGCTGTTTTTCTGCCAAATAAATCTATATACACATGCAAATTAGATTTGAACCCATAAGCTAGGCAATGAATCTATAGATTAGATGAGGAGGCAGGTGCCACGTCTGACTGTGTATAGGCAAATTCCATCCTACTTACAGTTTCCAGTATAATTAATTCCCTTTCAGAGGTTTACTTATGAAAAATTTCAAATACCAGAGGAATTCCACCTCCCCTCCAAATGTGTTCCCTTGTGGCTTTAGCTGAGTAAATAATTTACAGTGAATTAATCCATCTGATGAATTTCAGTGAAGAGGGAGGAACCTGACTCCCATCCATTACTCAGATAAGTCCCACAACTATGTTCCCTCATATTTTTTTATCCTATGAATTTATCACAGATCAGGGTTTCATTTGCTTATTTGTACTTGATCTCATCATCTCTCCTGGTATTTGGTTGGATTTATTGATCAGATGAGTAGGAATGTAGTTTTTATGCTGATATTTACAAGTAGTTCTTCTCTGAATGCTTCCATCTGAAAAGCAGAGTCAGGAACATCCCTGTCCTCGTGCGTTCTTTGTGGATGGAGCAGGGTGCAGGGTGAAGGATATGGCGACAGCTTAGCTTGCTGTTGTAACTGAACCTCGCTGCATAGTTATAAATATCTGAGTCGAGATGGACAGCGTGCACCCAGAAGAAAACTTCTCTGCTTCGCTGCCCTAGTCTCCAAGGAGGGAAGCAATGTCAGAGTGATCCATGTGGTTTCTCCGCTAGGAGATAGATAAAGGCATGAGTCTGAGGTTTAATTTCTCTCTTGAGAGTTTTCGTTCCCTTGAGGTAGCAGCACAACAATTTTCTTTTCCTTTCTGATTCTTCTGCTGCTATCTATAAGCATTCCTGTAACCACACCACCGATTATTCCTAAGTGGTGATACAAGATACAACATGATTTGAAAAAAATCCATGCCACTCTTCTGAGCACTGGTAAATGTGGCATTTGATCCTGTTTATCTGAGCACAACATTGGAGTCTGTGAGCTACTTTGGAGGGTCACTGAGCATTTTGTGTTGCCGTCGGGGGAGGACGCACTTTAGTCATGCTGTGAGAAGAGGGGTGCGGGGAAGCAGCCTGGCTAAGGCAGGCCTTGTGAGCGGTATCTGTAATGGGTGAGTTGCTGCCACTGGCAGCCAAAGCGGAGGGTCTGGCACAGCGAGCCTACGGTCAGCAGTCGGGCCGGACTTGCGTTAGTTCCCGTTCCTTGTCCTGATCTCAATCTGAGCTTGCCACTTTGTGAAATCACCCACCACGAGGGCGTTGGCAGGATTGTGTCTGCTGAGTGCTGTAAGCAGCACATGCTGCTGAGGTGGGTCTATGCCTGACTCAGGGTGCTGAGACAGTTGGAAACCAGCTGACTGATGTCCAGTAACTCCCACATCTGTGTGTGTTGGATCTGCAGTTGTGCCTCGTGCAGACACATTTGGGTTTATACTTTCTGAAAAGATGCATAACCCTTTACAATTGTAAAGGTGGCTTTCTGAAGGGAAACAAATATTCTTTACGTGCGATTGGATTATTCCTTTCATCGTGAGCAGTAACAGACTGCTTATTAGTCCAGGGTTTTTTAAGTACTCTGAGAAAGAGCAAAGAATCTCAACCTGCCAAGCACTTGAAATATAAGAGAACAGACATACACAGAGAAGTAGCATCCTGCATATTAGAGCCCTGAGAAGCTACAAGCACACAAGCACCACTATCCAAATGATCATAGTAGTGAAATTATTGCGAACATATAAACGGTGCATTTAAGAAATGGTCTGTCTGTGGTGGTGGTGGTGTCTAGAGGGTTTGAGTCCTTACAAAGAGTCTATCCTAAGACTTCTGCTTCTGTTAGCTTCAGTGACACCTTCCAAATTACATGTTCCAAGTCTTGCTTGAAAATGAGCTGTGTGGTTCCCATTATCAAAAGTTACTCCCTCCAGCCTTCATGTTCCCTGGGTTTGCAGATGTGTTCTGGAGGTTAACGCTTCATCCAGTTCTGTCTTGTATGTGGACCACAAGCTCTCTGTTCTTTCTGGGAGAACAGAGTCACTCCCTGTAAGGTGTGAATACTGGCAGGAAGGACAAGAAGGTCAAACATAACAGACTGAATTGGTTCCATCTGCCCTTCTCTTTAAGCATCAGGTTGCGTGATTCAGAAGATTACATCTATTGTCACATGTTGATGGTTGAGTCGTACGTGTAAATGTGCATATATAGAACTGAAATCTGCAACTACGCCTCATGTTTGCAGTTCCATTAACCATTTGTCACCACAGATTCTCCTGGCAAAGAGAGTCCTTCTGTCTTTAGGTTCCGGGATGAATTTTTAATTTACTGTGGTGTCATCTTCTGCCTCTCTTAATGGTGATGGTAGTGGTATGGTTTTGGTTAAGGATTCTGGGATTAATGCTTGTCTCTGAGATCATTGGGCTGGGCTGTTGTGATCATAGGCAGAAGCTCTTCCCCACTTCAAAATTATTTGCAGGGAGTTAAACAAACAAATCTTGGTTCCGTGTGGGTGAATGTCATGTTCTGCTCTGAAGCTCTTTCCCCACATGGCTTGAGTGCTTCCCTACAGCATTGCTGACTGTTTCCATGCTCCACTCACCCAGGAGAAGCTGTCATCTGTGGGCCCTGGGACCTGTTCACTGCCTTCCAGCAAATAAAAGAGGAGTTCAAGTGTGTGTAGCATACACGTGAAGACTTTTGTTTGACTCTTGACTTCCCAGTTCATAGCTTGCTTAAGCACGCTGTAGTTGTGTGCTTTGGGGTTCCAGCTTAAGTGCCTTTGCCTTCCCTAATGCTGTGAGCTTGTCTGCAGGTGCTGCTGCCTCTCCAGAGCGGTACATCTTCCCATTTCCTGCTTCTGGAGAGGAAGGGATGCTGTCATGGGATGTGTCCTCAGGATTTTGCTGTGGTGGTATTAGGTTCCACACAACAGCCTTCACTTTCTGCTAGAAAGGGTTCCTTTCAGCCAATCTAATTAAGCTGACAGAGAACATGTACTTGCAAAAAAATACTGTGAGGGGCTTCAGCATCTCCTTGAACTTGTGTTGGGACGGACTCCTTTGTCTTTTGGGAGGACATGTGGCCTGCTTTCATAGGTTCATGAACTCAAGATTTTTGCCTTTTTAAGGAGGTCCAAATACTTGCTGTGAGTGCTACTTGAAACTGTACCAGGACTCAGACCCAAGCATGTCTGCAGCTGGAGGAAGAACATGCAGAAGGCAGCTGTTGACAACCTTTGTTTTCTTTTTTCTCTTTTTTTTTCCCTTTATTTTTTTCCCTTGACTGTGGTTCAGCTAGAACCATTTCAGCATTCATGAAGTGATTGGCTTTTGTCAGAACTTACTCTTTTAGTTTATTAAATTCTCTTGACCTGGAAGTACGCTTTACATGGTATCCTGTGGTCCCTACATCAGCACAGGGACCTATCTAGCTGGCCTCCACAAGTACATGTTGTGCATTAATTTAGTTCCTGTGCTCTTTATTGGAAAGTGTGTCCTTCAGAAAAGGCTCCGAGTTGTCAGGAACCCAAAAGTAAACCAACCTTCACCTTGCTATTCCCCCTGCAGAGCCTGTGCCAGCAGCGAAACTGAGAGTGAAGCTGGGGACATCATGGACCAGCAGTTTGAGGAGATGAATAACAAGCTGAACTCAATGACCGATCCGACTGGCTTCCTGAGGATGGTCAGCAGGAACAACCACCTGAACAGGTGAGCACAGGGTACTGTACTGTGGGCATCAGCAAGCAGAATGGGATGTCTTGGCGGTGGGCTTCCCTCTGAACTGCCAAGTTCAGGGTGCTGCTGATGCCACTGCTTGTGCTCTTCCTGTGGCCCCGAGCTGTGGGGCACAGAGCAGCAAACTGATACTGTCCTTTGCGGCTGCCGCAGCCGTCCACTCTGCGCCGCGAGGATTGACGGGGAGCGTCAAGCGTCTCTCTTGGCAATGAGGTCTGTCTGTCAATACTGTGCAGCACTCCTCTCTTCTGAGCAGAGGGGCCTGTGGGCATTTCCCTTCTGTCCTTTTCTGTTGCATTCATGGGGTGCAGTGAGAATTTCTCCCTCCCTCATCTCCTTCCCTACATCTTGCTCCCAGTGGGATTGAGAATCCGTTACAGCCTGGTGTGCGATGTGTGCATCTAGCCTGGGAGCTTTGGGTGCCCTCTACAGATGGGTGGGCTTTTGGGGATTTTGTTCTACAGACTCAAGTGTTGGATGTGAGGGACCAAGAAGCCCTGCCAGGTCCTAGAAAGGCATAGGATCCTATTGCTTCTTTATTTAGAAACAGAAATTTTCAGTAGGAAGGAGGCAGGACAGGGACTGAAAGTGTCATTGTGCCTCTTGTGGGCAGGAGGACCCCAGGCTCAGGCAGAGACCTAGATAGGACCATGTGTTTCACTTAAGACCATGGTAGCTTGGTTTAGGAGATGTAGGGAGTGGCACTTTCCTTGTGTTCCTGGGTGAATTTGATGGCTTAAGGTGATGAGCCAGCAAGGACCTGTCAGCAGTTGTTCACTGGTAGCTGTCCTGAGGAGCAGCCTTTTCCAATCTGCTCTTCTCCTCGCCAAGTGCTGCTTTTGGCTATTGGAACAGTTGGTGTGGAGCTCTGTTTAGTCCCTGCTCTCTGTGAAGTGCGGAGCTTGAGGCTGTCTTCTACACACTTGTTGTGGAAATACTTGTTTCGGTTGATCTTAGCTGTTGTACTAACTGGCTGGAAATACGCTGCATTTCCAGAGTCACAGGCTGTGCGATAGCTGCACCGTCCTCGCTCGTTTTCTGCCTCTTACAACTCGCTCACGTCTTGGTCTTTCACACTAATGTGCTGATTGTGGCAAGCCTTCGAAATGAAAATTGAAGACAGAATTTTTCCAGTGTTACCAGTCCCCCCACGGAGAGCGGCTGCATAATGCATCCTGGGATTTCTGGCTGGATCCACACTCCAGCATGGACTGCAAGCACAGGATACCCCAGGCCTTTCTCAGCTGGAAAATAAGATGCGATCAGCCTGGAGTGATGTGAGCCATCACTGGAGTATGTGAGCTGTAACAGCATCCCAGGAAACTGGGAGCTGCTTGTTGGCACCAACAACAAGCCTGTTTTTCTGCCCAGAATCTACACGCCAATCTGTAGAAGCTGCTGCGTTGGTGAGCTACGAGCACTTGCTAGTTTTGGATCAAGCAGGCAGATCCCCAGCACTGATGAAATGTTTTGCTGGCTAATTGGGCTCAAAAGGACAGGAGAGTGACCCCCTGATTGCAGGGGAGAAATACACTGCCACATCTGTTTTGCATCTGGCTTGCTGGGCCCTGAGTCCAGGGCAGATGCTGTGGTCCTGCCCAAGCCTTGGAGTGCCTCCTGTACTTAATGTGTCCTCTAGTCCCATAGGTGATCAACTTGGAGACTGAAGAATCTAAGTGGGCACTGGAGAAGGCGCTAGCTGGCCTTTTGGTGTTCTGTGTGGTTCTTCATAACTGAGCTGTGTAGAGCGTGGTGTGGCTCACTCCATGCAGCACACTGAGCCTGGAACAGCAAGGAGACATCTCTGCGAAAGCCCTGAAGCTTCAGCAAGGGAGCAGATGGAAATCTGAATGGAAGTGAGCAAATTAGGCAATAAATGGGGAGCAGGCAGCGTTTCTGTGCATTGTCCTAGCGCTTTGACAAGCAACCGTGAGCTCTTAGGCTTTGGTTAAGCCACAGAATTGAGTGGTTAGCTGGAGCACAAGCTGTGACCTTGCAGCTCCAGACTCCAGCTCCCCCCTGTGCAATGGCTTCTCTGCCAGCTAGTGCTGGAGTTGGTTCATGCAGCTGTAGGTCACTGCTCAGTGGATTATTACTGCTGCAGTGCTTCAGAGTATGGTAAAATTGTGGCTCGCAGGCAGTGATTGAAGGTATGGTGTTTGCTTTGGCTTCTGCACTGCAGGGGGCAGAGAAGCAGGGCCTGCTTGGAGCTGAGAGTAAGAGCTTGTCTTGCCTCCTGCCAAGGCGGGCCCTGCGTTCCTCACATGAGGCCTGAACGCATGTTCACATCTTGTGCTTGAGCATTGGAGGTCCTCGGGGGAGTTCGCGTGGCTTGGGGCCAGTGCGAGTTCCCTCACGCACAGGAGCTGCACATGCTGTTGGGGTCCCACATTAGAAACTGAGGCCCTGGAGATGCTGGGATTTTGGAGCCAGGCATGTCTGGTGACCAGTGGGCAGCTGAAAGAAAGCCCTTGGTTTAGGATGGGTGTCTTCTGGCTGCTGTCATCAGGTAACTTGGCTTTTAAGGAGAGGATGGTATGATTTTTGGTAGTTCTGCTTAGAAAACGGAATGTTGGGGTTTGGCAGTTAACAAGGAACTTCTGAGAAGTGGACTTTGGAGGAGAAAGAAACACTGAGGGGACACTGCAGTGATCTCAGTACTGGGCAATACCTGTTCAAGCTGTGGATGCCACTGATAGTCTCCTAGTTGCTCATGTCTTACGCTGCTTCTGGTTTCGTTGCTCCTTAGGGCTCTTAGGCTTTTTCTGGGTTTCCAGATTAAAATCTGATTTCCTCCCTGCTAGTCATCTTCTACTCCAGCAAGGGACCTGACCAGTGCCTGTGCCTGAATACAGCTCCCCCACCTCTCCCTTGACCTCTCCACCATCGTGGCAATACTGTTGTCCTCCTTCTGTACACCTGCAGAAAAATGAGGATCAGCCTGATGCTGCTCAAGGGATAAAAAAGTTCCTTCAGGGCAATTTTTGCAATGCAGCACAGTGAGAATTTGTAAAAGGCAAATTGAGAGGTAAGGAGCAATATTGAGATGCAAATTCCCTTCTGCCAAGGCCGTTGCTGTCTCCAGCTCCCCTTACAATCGCAAAGAGCTTGTTTTTTTCCAGCGGAGCCATCACTCTCAGGATTCATGGCCAGTCCTACAAGAATAGTCAGAGATTTCCAGAGCAAGCTCAGTGCCCCACTAAGAGTAAAGTCGGTATGAATCCAGGCAGAGGAATCTAGCAGAAGGTGGTTAAAATTCACATGGAGCCTCAGGAGCAGTAAAAACATGGCTGTTGCCAAGAGGCTGGTTCACCTCACTTTTCTCAGGGTTTCCTCCTGGTGACCATTGAGTGATGTCTGAGCGTATCTGCCTTCTCGCCTTGGAGTGGCACCCTGCCTCTGCCTTGATTTTGGCCCTGTTGGCAGTGCTTATGTTGTTACATAGCGAGGACCAGCTGCTTCCTAGGGATGAAGAGGCAGGAGGGGTACTAGGGATGCTGACTGGCCCAGGTCAAAGCGAGGTCTTTGGAAGGCAGATGGGACAGCATTGGCTGGAGAGTCTCTTATCTGTCTGGTTCACCACGCAGGGCACAGCGCTGTAGCTGCCCAAGTACAGACCACACAAGCAGGGAGCGCTGGGTGGTCTGTGGGTTTTGTGCGACCACTGGTGAGTTCTGAAGATAATTGCGGATCCTTGAAAGCACAGGGAGCTTATGTCTGAGTGTTTTCTGGAGCTTCCCACAGCTTGGTATCATGACTGTGTCAGGGCCCTGAATGTGGATTTGGGGCTGCACCTCTATGAGGAGTGTTTTTGCAGAAGGCTTGCAGAATGGCAGGCCTGATGCCTGTCAGCCTGAGGCTGTCAGACCAGTGCAGCAGTGAATTTGTCTCCCAGGCCTCCGGAACGGCTGCGCTGGTCATGAGCAGTGTTTGACTTGCCCAGAGTCCCAGTGAGTGCCCAGACAGGAGCAGCTCTGTGCTGACTGCTGTGAACCCCTCCCTCCCACCCAGGCCCTGCCACCTTCATCCTTGGCAAGCAGAGCCAGGCTGGCGTGGCCAAATCCGTCTGGGCTCAGGGATTGCGTAAGAGGGGCTTCCACCCCTCCCTCTGAGGCTGCCAAGGGCTCGTTGCTTTGTTCTCGGTCTCCAAGACAAAAGGCAGAAGCGGAGCTGAGGCTGGCGCGCGCAGGCAGCCGAGCCCCAGGTTCGGCTGTTTCCTTGGGCTGCTGCAGGTCAGGCTGCCCCACACCAAGGATTAGAGATGAGCAGGACTGCGGAGTCTGTGCAGAGGCTGCCAAGAGAGGAATTTTGCTGTTCCAGAAATCAGGGGACCACTCTGCATTGCAGGAGCAAGGGGGAAATGGTCATCGCAGTGCCCCAGAAGCCAGTGCTAGTGCTCTGCGGAAGGAGCGTTTGGCCAAAAGATTCAAACATCTCCCTCTTGTCACATGGCAATCACTGGACTGGACTCAGTGCCACCTGGAGAGCCATTCACCTGCACCGGCTTGGGAGGAAAGGGAGTGGACTCACCAGAGCTCCAGATCTGCTCTGCCTGCTACAAAAGATCTCTGTCCATCCTCCCCTATGGATTTTCTCACTCTGCTTTGTGTACACAAGCACGTAGGCAAGAGGTGTGAAAGATTTCTAAAACTTCCTTGGTTTTGTTCTAATAAAAAGCAATCCAAGTGGTGTAGGAATAAATCTAGAGCTGCTTGGCCATGAAACCAAGACGAAGGAGGCTCTGCTGATTAGAGTAATCAAGCTCCTGTTCCCCGCTGTAAATTAGGGTGTTACAGTTGGGCAGCGCAGGAGGGGAGGCCGCCGAGTGCCGCCTGCTGGCAAATCCCTGCTGCTGGGAGGCCAGGGCTGCTGTGCTGGGGCTGGAGCTCCAGTGCGCACTGGTTCCCAGATAAGCACTGGGGTGTCCCTGCCCCTCTAGGCTGGTATATCGGGCAGGATGTACTGGAGGGATGTGCTTCCAGCTCAGGGCACTGCAAAGGCACATCTCCTGATCTGATTTTAAAATCTATGCTACGTAAAGTACGGAAACAACCAATCCCAGCAGAGGGTGGCTGGCTCAGCGGCTGCTGCAGTGCAGAGGGGAGCAGACAGGGCTCAGCCCGTGCTGGCCCTGCAATGAGCTTGGCAGCAGGTGAGTCACCCAGGCAGGTCTCCAGCGGCTGAGCAGCAGCCACTCATGCTTTCACCAGTCTCTGAGAGGGCACCAGCCTTCCCTTTGCATCCTTAAATTACTCCCATTGGCCCGTGAGATGTAAATCCCTTGTTCGAGAGGAGCATTGCTTTTTTTCTTTAGAGAACAGGTTTTAGACATGATGTGAGCTGGGTCTGGAGACTGTGCAGGTGCTGAGGAGAGAATGAAACTGTCGGAGTGCGTCTGTTGGTGCCTGTCAGAAGAGGCCAGGACTGTGGTTTGTCAGTGATAGGAAGAGTGCTCCTGAGTGCATTATTTTTGTTCTCCATGTCTTTTCCTGCACGTTGGCTTCATCTGGTAGTATGGAGAGACTCTGTGCCTATATGTGCGTGTATATATCTTTTATACATACATATGAGTAGACATACATATAACAAATATGCTGTCAACTATTAATGTATCTCATTAACATATCTGTCGGATGATGGGTTCTCTTTTGACTTCCTGGATGTGCAAATGCTTTCTCCTTTTATTATTTTTCTGCCTTGATAACCAGGAATTGATCCAGGTAAGATGTAAAAATAAAGAAGAGGGATAAGGCATTTCTTCAGAGTCAATTTTCTTAAAAGAAGTACGTTGCAGACTAGTGTCCTGATAAAGCATGAGTTTGGTTATAAATCATAAAAATAAAGCTACTTTCCCGCGGTGTTAATTGGCAAAGGTGTGCAGCACCGGAAGGCACCTGAGGGGCAAACCAGTGCAGTGCTTCAGAGCAGCACCGTCAGTAGGATCTGGACAGGGATGTCGTGGAAACCTCCATCAAATGCATTTGGTACCTGGAGGATGATGAGGCATGGGTGGCCTCGTGGGTGGCCTTTTGTGCTTGAGAGTGTGGTGTGCATTGCTGGACAGCCCCTGTGGTGACTCTGGTTACACATCAGGTCTTGCCCTAGAGTTACTGTTCAATGTCTCATTTCCCTCCCTGCCTTTTCTTTAAGGCCCACCTGTTAAAACTTTCTGGAAAGTTCTCCTTTTCACATAAAATGGTTGTTGGTGGCACCAAGCCAAGGATAACCTTTCTGGGGAGCACAGCTGTTGGATTAGTGAGACCAGAATGGGACAACATCATTTCCTCAAGAGTGCAATAACTTTTTGTAGCTATGCCATCTCGGTCTCCTCAGAACGACAGTGTTTGGTGGCCGTTGATGCCAGGAGAGCGCGTGCAGAGCTCTGTCTGTGGGGATGGCAGAAGTGGGCTCCAGGTCAGCTCTGGCATCTGGCTTAACGGAGCCCTTCGGAGGGGTGGCAGCAAGTGCAGGTGTAATCTTCATGCCTTGTTGTTTGCCTGTTGTCATGTTTCCTAGATTGATTGCTGCAAAACCCTGTGATTGTAGTGAATGGGTGTCCTGTCTGGCTGCACAAAACTGCCGTACGTACACGTGCAGTAAAACCTGTGAACAGCGCTTCGGGCACTTGAGTTGGCAGAGAAACTCCAGGGCAATGCGATGTGCTGCCTGCAGCTGGTTCAGCCTGCCACGAATGCCGTTGCTGGCTGTGGTGTGAAGCTGAATGGGGGAACAGAGCCCTGACATGAGGCATCTTACAGAACAGAGTCCTCTGGATGGACAGAGACTGGCTTATTATCAGTATTTTAGAGTCAGGGCAGCCTATAGCGGACCTTGTGTTTTTGCAACTATCCTCTCGCTTGCCTTTTGCCCACAGGAGCTGTCAGAGCATGACCAGTCTGTTCAGCAGTACCATGTCTCCTGTTAAGGACGGAACATCATCTCTTCCAAGGAGGCAGACTTCCTTCACCAAACCCCCTCTTCGTGCACTCTACGACTTATTGATAGGACCTATGGAAGGAGTAAGTCTTTGACATGGAAAAATGTAGAGATTCGCTTACCAAAATCACTTATCACTGTGAGAAAGCAAAAATAGGCAGTTTGGGGATTGTATCTGAAGTGTGGTGTTTTTCACTTGGTCTTCCCAAATGGTGAGCCTGCATGTGGTGGGAGGTGGGAACAACAGTTGTTGCTACTGATATCCCTTCCAGTCAGCTGCCAGAGTATAACCCCTCTGATGAACCTTGATGAGGTGTATCTTTAAGTCACTAACAGTGCTTGGCAAACTCATCAGCTCTGCCTGGAGACAAATAGGTCAGGGGACAGCAAAAGCAGTACTGGGAGTCCAGCAGCACCACGGGCACGCCCCGTGCCGTGCTGGCAGCTAGACAAGCTGCGCCTTGCTCTCTCCTATCTCTAGGTAGAAGAATTAAAGTCACTCAGTCAAGAATTACTTTTCTCTCTTTGTATCGAGCTGAATGAGTAGATTGAAGTATCATGATTCTGTCATGTCTGCTTTAGGTTACTGTTTGGACGCTTGTCCGCAGAAATCACTTGGGTTGCAGAGGCACAACCTTTGTGAGCTTGAGCCCTTGTTAGTTCTGCCAGCCTGCCACGAGTCTTGGGGAGCTGGGCCTTCTGCTCTAGAGGCGGCACATGCATCCTCTGCAGGGCAAGGAGGTCAGCCCTGCCTGTGGGTTTTCTGTTGTCATCTACAGCATTCTTGAGAAAGCTTCACCTGGGAGTTTAACATCTGCCTACATGTAGTGTAGATAGGTAAGACAGGGCAGAAGGAGTTCTTCATGGGGAACTCCAGGAGCCTGCCCAGGGAGGGCACACTGGCTGGGCACTGCTTGGCAGATTTAGGGGTCTGAGGCCCGAAGCTGGCTCCAGCAAGTCTTGCAGAGCTTGACAGGGCTTTCAGAGTGCGCAGCATTAGCAGATACAAGGTCCTTACTAGGCACTTACTAAAATGATGTGGTTCAGGTGTTGCACATGGTTTGGCAGTCCTGTTATAACAGAAACTTCCTGTAGCTGCAGGTGAGGGACCCGGCCACGCCAGCAGCCTAACCCTGCCCAGCCGCGCTCCTGCGAGCGATGGAGCAGAGACTTCTCCTCTTTCACGACAGATCGCTGGTGTAGCTGGCATTGTTGCTGTGAAGTAGAGCACATGTTCCTGTGCTTCACAGTTCGTGCTTTTCTTCTTTTCCTCACTGAAGAGTTTATTTTTTTGTCAGAACTCACCCTCAAATGAATTCTTGGACACATATGAAACACAAATGATTCTCATAGTTTTATTCCTGTTTCTGTAATGCATATACAGCCACCATGAGGGAAAAAAATATTAAACTCTAGGGGTTTTAGATACAAATTAAAAATTCTGCTAGGCATGTGTCAATATGACACGGCTCTGATTGTGTTGCTGACAGCTAAAGCTCCTGGAGCAGTGAGTTAAATGGAATATGCATTAGAAAAACCACACAAACAAACACAACAACATTTCTGAAAAGCAACAACTGCCCTGGTGGGAAGCTGCTGCTTGTCAGCTTGGGCTCTGCAGAGAGGCAGGGCTGAGTGGAGGCTGGTGAATTCAGCTGCAGAGCACGCATGCTGGCTCAGCCGGCAGCCGATGCCAAGGAGGCCTCCCCCGGGGCTGCTGGGGCTGGAAACCACATCAGGATGGAGCAGGGCGCGTTCACAGGAAGGCTCCCGATTCTGCTGCGTGTCAGCGCCTGCCCGGCGTCCCTGTCTGCAGTCAGTGGGGCAGAGAGAGCCCAGAGCTGTAAGGAGGGCAGGAGAAATAGCAAGAGGTCAGCAACTATTTTTAACTCCTTTAAAAAGGAAATTTTCTTACCCTTCAGCAGTTTTGTTCCCACTTCAAATGGCAAGAAGCTTTTAAAAGCACCTCGCTGTCTCTCTCAGATTTCTATGGTTTGACATTCTCCCTCAGAGCTGACCTGGTGTTTTATTGGTGTTTCTGACTCACTCCAGACTGCCTTGGCAGAATCCGCTGGACTGTATTTTTCTGTTCTGTTACTAATCTTCATTCATCTTTGCTGCTTCCCGAGAACTCAAGCTGGAGACTGACTGCAAATTGCTGTTGCTTTTTGATTGCTGGTCAGATGCAGCCAGCGCATCTCACAGTAACCGTCAGCTGTCCGTGCGGCACAGACAGACCCTGAATGAGGTGGAGAGGAAGAGCTGTGTAGTAGTCACTGTCAAAATGCACAAATCCCTTCCTTTTCTGTTGCACTGTCTGATTATCTGATGTGTCCACGCTTCAGGATTTTTTGACACTTATTCCACACCCCTGTTGTTTCAAAAGTGTATGTTTGCATTAGACATTGCATAGCAGTAGTTCCAGCAGGCACTGCTGGAGTGAAAGGACTGAACTGATTCTCTCTTCTCTTTCCAGGGTCTGATGCATTCTAGTGGTCCTGTTGGCCGCCACCGCCAGCTGATACTGGTTCTGGAGGGAGAACTGTACCTCATTCCTTTTGCTCTCCTGAAGGGCAGCTCCTCCAATGAGTACCTCTATGAGCGCTTCAGCCTTATCGCGGTGCCGTCCATCCAGTCGCTGAACCCCAGCTCCAAGGTCAGACATTGCGTTTAAAACCTCTCTGTCTCAGAGCTCTGCTGTAGGGAGCAGGTTCCTGCACACACCAGAAAAGCAGCAGCTCTGTCCTGCTACACCAGACACAGGACAGAAGTCACAACCACGCCACCCTCCCGAGGCACTCCTGGTTCCCACGAGCCCTTTGAGCACCACAGCTGTGAAGCAGATTCTGATGTAGTTCTTGCAGTGCAAAAATCACAGCCCTAGGCATGCCTGGGAGGATGAGGGGCGTGGATCCACTCAGATATGCTCCTCCAAAGGGTGGCATGTCTGGGGTGTGGAGCTACATGGCAGACTGCAGAAATGTAGGTGTTTGTGATCTGTACTGGGCTTCCTTGGCAAGCTGGCTGTCCTGTGACGTTTCTGGTATCTTGATCTACTGCTTAGCTTTCTGTGTGGAAAAGGCCACTGAAGTCTCATGGCACTGAAGCTGTGACATCACAGCACCCTGCCACTGGCAGTGGTGATACTGATCCTTGAAATACAGGCGCGAGAAACCAGTTAGTGAGTGGTTACAAGTAGTCATCCCCTAAGGTGGAAAGCTGGGATCTTCTTCATGCTTCGAACTCTACTCCAGCCCTCAAAGGGACCTGGGCTCAGTCTGTTGCTTTCTGTTCTTATCTATCTGTTCACTCAAGATGTGGGGATAGAAATCCTGACTGGATTTAAGTGGAGATGTTCCTTGGAATATTTAAATGGAAGAAATTAAAGAAATGCAAAGTTTTTCTGTGATTATGACAACCAGACTTCTGTTTAGAGATGAAGACACAGGCTATTTTATCGCCAGCACCATAACAGACGGATCTTTGAACTCCATTTTCTCTTTCTCTTTCTGTAGTCCCATGCGAGGAAGACTACCCCTGCCTACTCCAGTTCTACCTCAATGGCAGCTGTCATAGGAAATCCCAAGCTCCCTTCAGCAGTTATGGACAGGTGGCTTTGGGGACCTATGCCCTCTGCAGAAGAGGAAGCGTACATGGTATCTGAGTTACTGGGCTGCCAGCCCTTAGTTGGCAGTGCGGCAACAAAAGAAAGGGTGATGAGC
This sequence comes from Baryphthengus martii, assembly GCA_013396935.1. Classification (NCBI taxonomy): domain Eukaryota; kingdom Metazoa; phylum Chordata; class Aves; order Coraciiformes; family Momotidae; genus Baryphthengus; species Baryphthengus martii. The sequence continues at coordinate 48,669 of VWZK01007610.1, read as the reverse complement.
GCCCTCACTCAGGCAGAGTGTGTCCACTTTGCGACCCATGTCTCCTGGAAACTGGCTGCTTTGGTCCTGACGCCCAACACCGACAGCAATCCCGCCAGCAGCAAGAGTTCCTTTGGGAACCCCTACACAATCCCAGAGTCCCTCCGTATGCAGGATGATGCTAGTGATGTGGAGAGCATCTCAGACTGCCCTCCTCTTCAGGAGTTTCTGCTCACAGCAGCTGATGTCCTGGATCTGCGGCTTCCTGTCAAATTAGTGGTTCTTGGCTCTTACCAGGAATCCAACAGCAAAGTCACTGCTGATGGAGTCATTGGCCTGACAAGAGCATTCCTGGCTGCTGGGGCGCAGTGTGTCCTAGTGTCCCTCTGGCCCGTTCCTGTCGCTGCTTCCAAAATGTTCGTGCATGCCTTCTATTCCTCCCTCTTAAATGGGATGAAAGCCAGTGCAGCCCTTGGAGAAGCGATGAAAACTGTACAGAGCAGCAAGCAGTTCTCCCATCCATCCAACTGGGCAGGTAGGAAGGATCTGCTTTTTGACAAAGAAGACAGAGTTTCTTTCAAATTGTTTGAGGTAGGCAAGAAGTGCCAGCGAGTAGCTGGGAGAAGGGGCAGGCAGGGCTACTTGTGCTGACGTTTGGAGGATCAGGTGGTGCATGAGCCAACAGGTTTCTGACCGAGCCGGGGAAAGCTCGGTTTCTGAGCTCTGTGTCTGCGAGCACTGTTTAGCATCTATTGATCCCTGCTGCTACCAAGGAGACCTGGCGTGTGCCAGGGCATCTGAGCTGCAATACAGCTTTTTTCCGCTTGCTTGAACAGGAGAACACTATTGATTTAGTAGAGGAGAACAGTAAGAAGCATCTAGAAGCTTTCTGGAAGTTCAGTCTATGGGACCCGACAGGGAGTGGGCAGCTGCTCTGGGGAAAGAATACCACCCTGTGGGGCACAGTAGCCATCACTCCAGGAGTCTGAGAGGGCCGAGAGCTGGGGGAGTCTGCTTCTGTTCTGAGCATTGCCTATAGCAGAAGGAGATTGAGAGTCTCTTACTCTGAATCCTGCAGGCTTCATGCTTATTGGGAGTGATATGAAACTGAACAGCCCTTCTTCGCTAGTCGGACAGGCCCTGACCGAGATCCTGCAGCACCCTGAAAGGGCGCGAGATGCTCTGCGTGTCCTGCTACATCTGGTAAGAGAAAGGAAACGCTGCCAGCGCAGGCACCGGGAGAGGCACTGCGGCCCCTGTGCTTCTGAGATAATGTTACCTGTGAGTGATCAGTGGGAAGAGAAACACCCTGATGTGTATGTGCTGCCTCGTGAATGTACTCCTTCAACCCCTCTCCTGTGCCATAGGGTAGTCTCTTGTGAAAACTCTAGGTCAATGTGAAGACTGGGACACGTGATGAAGTGTCCACAGCAAAAAGAGGCGAAGTAAGTGGAGTCTTACACCACATTGTGACAAAATCCTCCCCCGACCCATCTGGTTTGCTTAGCTGCTCAGTTGGGTCTCCATTTTAAAAATGTGATGATCCTTGGGGTGAATTGTTTCTACAAGAGAATAGCTATAAACGCTGCAGTCGTGGAGACACAGAGCTCAGTGACTGGTGTCTCTTTGCACACTCAGAAGATCAGAGGCACTTTTGTCCCCAGATGTGCCAGTAGCATGTTGTGGGGAGCAGCAGGACTGGAGCCAAACTGCCAGATGACTGGAATAATCTCTAAGGGCTTTAAATGCTTTTCCTTCCAATATGTCTTCTGTGGTCCAGCAGGAATGTGGAGTGTCCATAGGATGATGGAAACCTGTGAATATTACTAGTCATCCCAATTGCTGGGTTTTGTGGACACACATCCCTCTCTACTGTTTACCATGTAGCTGCAGACTCTTGCCTGGTAATAAGCAGTGTATGAGAGACACTGGAGCCTGAACGTGAGTCATCTCTTGAGGAGAAATGCAGCTGCCAGGAAACTATCACGATCAAACTGGTACTTAGTTTCCTGTGGCATTGCATCCCGGAAAATATTGACACTCATCACTGTGATTTTACAGCTGTGAGTGCTGATTTTACAGCCGTGGATGCTGGGCTCCTGGAGGCTCTTCCAGCTTCCTTCTGTGTAAGATGGGCCAGGTTCAACATTGGGTTTTCTGTCTCTCAATCTGTTGTTCCTGACTCTTCGCTGTATAAAAAGAGGCAGTTAGTAAAAATCTTTTATAAAAGAAGCTAATGCTGTATTTTCCCCAAAGGTGGAGAAATCGTTGCAGCGGATCCAGAACGGGCAACACAACTCCATGTACACCTCCCAGCAAAGCGTGGAGAATAAAGTTGGTGGCATTCCAGGCTGGCAGGCGCTGCTGACTGCAGTTGGCTTTCGGCTGGACCCTCCGGCCAGCGGCCTGCCGGCAGCAGTGTTCTTCCCGACCGCCGACCCCGGCGAGCGGCTGCAGCAGTGCAGCACCACCATACAGTCCCTCTTAGGTAAGGGGCTGGCCAGCTCTGGGCTCTGCCCAGGCAGACAGACATCCACCCTTCCCTGCCTGCCTTTGAGGCAAGCCTACAGAACAGTCACTTTTTACATCAATGAAATGAAGGTATTGAACAGGGTAGAAGGTCCAGAAGCAAATGCTTACTGAAAATTTTGTCATGGATGGGAACCATGTACTACTGGGTCCAGTATTGGAGAAGTATGATGTGACTATTCCTTTCTCCCAGCAAAGGCTCTCAGTCAGAACATGTATAATCAGGTGGAAAGTGGGAAAATCTTTTGCTTTCTGGAAATTGCTGCTGCTTCCAGAGCTGTTCAGTGGTGTCGGGGAAAGGTTTTACAGAAAAACAAAACTTTTTGTTGTGTTCAGGTGGTTGCATTTCTAGCAGTCAAGAAACAGACAGTGAACAATCCCTGTTTCTGCTGATATTTTTCAGGTTTGCCAAACCCTGCACTTCAGGCACTTTGTAAACTTATCACAGCTTCAGAAACAGGAGAACAGCTGATCAACAGGGTGAGTTGGGAGGTTTTCTGCCTGTACCAGTTTCCAAATGGTCCTTTGCAGGTCAGTAAATTCAGAAGAGCACAGAATGGTTTATGTCATGGTTTATCAACACAGAGCTTGCTAGGAGACTTCAGGGTTGAAATTCTAAACTTGCCTGTTTGTGTGAATGAAAGTCTGTGTCCAGAAGAGAAAATGCAGGTATGTCGCTGGGCTGCATGACTTTGGGTCTCCCTGTTCAGTGACAGAAGTGAAAAGGTGTTCTCTGCTGCAGCGAGGGGGAAGCAAAGTACGGGAAACGAGTGTCAGGACCACTCGTTGCAATTGGCCTTTGTGGCTGGTCTTTGGCCACCGTAACTGTCAAATTCTGAAGGTATAGTTGACTTCGGAGAATGAAAGGTTTGTCAGGAACCTTACTGAGCATCTGCTTCTCCTGGTGTCCGTGCTCGTAGCTCTGCTGAAAGGACTCACGGTCTTCAAGAGAGAGGCCATCTGTGGCTGTGGGGCTTCCCCCTGCTCCCCCCAGACTCCTTCACATTCCTCCCTCTCCCTGGTCTTTCTAGCATGCCTGGCCTAACCTTACCTTCCTGTGTGCCACCAGCCTGGCTGGATTTCCATTACATATTTCCTACTGTCCTGATTGCTCCTCTAATGAGGTTTATCTTCGTCATTTGCCTGCTTTAGTAAATCAACACACTGCACATAGTGAATGGGCTTGTAGCTCACTTTTTCCCCTTTCCCCATGCACAAGTGTCCCAGGGAGGTGCGGCGGCGGGTGGCTGGGATTATCTCTGTGTAGCTTCAGAGGGCTTCTCTTCGTCCTGTCGTGTTGAGTCTCTGCACAAAATGCAAAGCCAGAGCTACTGCTCTGCTGTCGCCCGCTGCGCAGCCGGCTCTGCCAACCCGTGGGACTGAGGCTGCCTCAAGGAGGGGGTTTCTCATTGTGATCTACAGTAGTGTGTAGGATATTTCTGGTGACTCGTCCTGTATGGTGTTTTGCTTTCTTGCCTTGGCTCTTTTGTCAGTGCCTGAGGCTTTTGTGATTGAGTAGCAGGATTATTTTTTTTCCTCAGTGCCACCAGGGGGAGGCCCGGAGTCAAAGGGATGTGATGAGAAGAGGACAACATCCCCATAGATTCGAATGTGTTAATGGTGTCCATGACATCAATTCACTGTTGTCTTCTTGCCTCAGATAATTAAATCAACCAAGGAAAGACATTCAGGTGGCTGTACACAAGTAACACAAGATGCCCTCCCCACTTCCTCAGCTGCCCCATGCCATAAGTATTGTCAGGGTTCTGCAGTGTGTTTGCAACTCTTCTCCTGCAGCCCAAAGCCTGGGCAGAATTTCCTCTGCACAGGAGTCTATCCAGTTTTAGAGGTCAGGGTTTTCAACTGAGCTCTGGCTTCCCCTGCAGGTGCTTGCTCTGTTCCCCTCCTTCATACAGCAGTTCCGTTGGCAAGCAGCTACGGCTGTTGCCTCTCCTTTGCCTGTCCCAAAGGAGAGAGGACTGTTCAGAACTGGAGCGTCATGACTGACAGCTCAGGCAGCAGGTGTTGCTCACACACTTCCTGTGTGGGTGATGGATGTCATAAGGCACTAGGGAAGCAGCAAGGGAGGGAGCCTGGTCTTTTGATAAGGCATAAAAATGCTTATTTTTAGTCCAAAACAGAACGTAGGAACCACAAAATAGAGAATGTCAGTACTACCTCGTGTGCAAGGAAAAGTTAGAGATTGCTGACAGGGACTGCTGACTGCATTAAGTGCCAATAACGTACCCCAGAGAAAACAAGAGAAGGGCTTGTTTTGAGTCCGGCCTCCTGACAGAATGTGGGTTGGCCTGAGGAACTGTCTGCAAAGTTTCTGAGTTGATTGTCATGATCTGGGCACTCCCAGATTCCAGCTGCCCGTTCCCACGCTGTTGGACTCCTGATTCACAGCTCGAGCCATTTCCGTCGCTCCCGGTTCCTCTGGACAGAGCATCTCGCAGTCAGGATGCTGGTTTGCATGTGGATGTGTCAGTGCAGGGTTCCCAGTCACGGGCGCTGTGTAGCACAGAATAACCTGTGTTCTTTCTTTCTTTTCTCCTCTCTTTTCCTTTCTTGTTCTCTGCTGCCCGAAGGCTGTAAAAAATATGGTGGGAATGGTGAGTATGACCTGCTGGGGAATGGCACTGCTGTGCAGAGTGAAACGCTTTGGTCCCTGCAGACCCATTCCCTGTGCCGCATAACTGTCTTCAACCGGCTTTCAGGCCTGGAATTTGCTCCGTAGGGCTACTGTGGAAAAAGACCGTGTAAGCTTTTGTGGGTTGTAAGAGACGGGTGGTCCTGAGGTCAGCTGGCCCCTGATGAATGAGTTTCCATCCTTTATGCTCTGGCTGTGGTTTTGAATTACATGGGATCCTGGCACCTTGGTTTGTGTCAGATCTTCATAAACACATTTTTTCTCTACTTTGCTACTCCTGTCCCTTGGGCACAGTTGAGAAACTTCTTTCCTGGAGGACACAGAGGTATTAGGAAAGTCTTCCATGGTTTTCTATGACTTGTTCTGCCCAGTTAAATTCTGAGAATGAGTTTCTTGGGATTTGCATAAGGAGTGCGGCTCAGTCACGGAATGGGCTTTGGTATATTTCTGTGAGCAGCCTCAGAGTATCTGTTTCCTTTTCTTTCACTTCACAGATTTTCCTGCTGTGTTTCCTTCTTGCTCAATTTCCACTGGCCACGCCCCACCCCTCACCCCTCTTCTATCCCTGCCTTTGCTGCTGTTAAAGTCTGTCCATTGTTGCTGTCCCTGGACTGTCCCTCTGCCCAGACCTCTCCATCTCACTGTTGTGTTCAGGAGCAGCGATCGACTCTGTGGGTGTGCAGGGACGGGGGTGTTTGCAGCGCGTTTCCATGGCTGTGACTGTCGGACAGGCCGCGATGTGGTTTGGAAGGAAAGGTTAATGGTTGTATTGTTTTCTTCAGCTGCATCAAGTCCTGGTTCAACTTCAGGCGGGCGAGAAGGAGCAAGATTTCTCCTCTGCACCAATCCAGGTTTCCATCAGCGTCCAGCTCTGGAGGCTACCTGGCTGCCATGAGTTTCTGGCAGCTCTAGGTAGGAAACCAATTCTTTCCACTGTCTTTCTAAAACTATTGCTACTGTCTCATGTGGTGCCTTGAAGTAGTGACAAGACACGCAGCTTTAGCTTTGTCTGGATGCTGTTTGGTCTTTGCATCTCTCTGGATGTGGTCCCTGGCTGCTCAGCACCTCTCTGCCAGTTGACATGTGCTGGCTCTTTGGCCTGCGGTAAGGTGCATTTTTCTCTTGCGCACCAAAACATCTCCTGAGTCAGCAGAACATGAGTTTCAGGGTTGACAGCAGCTTGGTACTGTCAGGTTGGTTTAACTCCAGTTTTTATTGAAAGATCCTGTTTCCGTGTTCATAACACATACTGTTGAGTTTGCTTCTACCTGAAGTGAACCGGTTGTTCCTGTGGCAGGGAAGCCTGTGCACTGGGCAAGGACAGGACGGAATAGGGTGATAGTGTGTGCCAGGACCTACATCCTACAGAAAAGACAGACCAGAACTAAATATCAAACTGGATTTTGTTCTGGGTTGGACCTGGCTTAGAGTTAGTAAAAAAGCATTGCAGGGAAGAGGCAACGCTGCAACAAGTCATATCCAAGAAGACTGCTTGAGGAGCTTGTACGAGCCCGGCATCGTTTCTCACAGACAGTTGTGCCTCCTGCAGCCCAGCCCTTCTTTGCTGAATTCCAAGGTTTGTCCTCTTCTTCAGACCCATTTCTGTGAGAAAATTTTGGATTAATGGTGAATGATAGGGGCATGTGGGACACTGTCCCCCAAGGTGTGTTTGGTATGTAATTCCCCAACAGCTCCAAGTAATTGGCAAATAAAAAAGTACTGACCAGTGCATTTTGTCTGTCAGCTTGGACAGGAGTGATTTGTTTGTGTTCTCAGTGCAGCACCATAGAGCTCCCAGCACCTGCTGGAGGGAAGAGCTAAATAGTAATAAAATCAAACCAGCAAACTGCCCGTTGTCGGTGAGGAGTCGACGCTCCAGGACGCTGCAGGATCTCGTGTCTCATTTGTTCTGTTTTTGTTATAAAAGAGATCACACTTGTTTAAGACATCGGATCTTTCTGTGAGGTGATTTTCTGCTCCGTATTCTGCTACAGGTTTTGACCTCTGTGAAGTTGGCCAAGAGGAGGTGATTCTGAAAACTGGGAAACAAGCTAATAGGAGGACCATGCACTTTGCTCTGCAGTCCCTGCTGGCACTTTTTGGTAAAGCTCCTTACAGTAGTTTGTGCTCCTGTGTCATCTGATGTTTTGATCAGGATGGCTTCTATTGAAATGTCACACACTTTACCTTTTGGAGATCATACATACATCATCACACACGTGTCATACAGACCATGCATCATGCAACAGGTGCAGCAAATGTTTTTGTTTTGTTTTTTTATATGGGAAGCAAACACTAAGGCTTTGCTGAGGCCAAAGCTGGGAATGGGGTCCGGCAACTGAAGCATATGTAACTCACTTTTGGTTTTGAGATGTAAAATGGCAATGAATTGGCAAGTTTCATCTGGGATACCTGGGCTGAAGTTCCTACCTGTGCCTTTCCTCGGCTGTGCACATTGCTTTTTCTCACCCAAGCAGTAGTTGGGTTTTTCGGAGTAGCATAGAATCTGAGTGCATATTTTATAGCATTTCCTCCTAACTCTTGTAGAACATTACCTGGTTTTGTTTGGTTTTACTGTGTGTGTAGGGCCGTGTTTGTACATATTTTTTTTTAATTTTTTTTTTTTATCTTTTAGATTCTACAGAGCTGCCTAAGCGCCTTAGCCTGGACAGTTCCTCGTCACTAGAGTCACTGGCTTCTGCTCAGTCTATTTCCAACCCTGTACCCCAGTATCAAAACCCTCCATTCTCTCCTACTTGTCCAGACAGCATTGCATCAGATGCCATTTCTGTGTACAGCCTGAGCTCCATCGCTTCTTCCATGAGTTTTGTTTCCAAGCCAGAGAGCATGCCAGAGGGTGTGGGACACAGAGGACGCCAGGACTATGAGAGGCCCAAGAACATCCAAGCACACAGGTCTGCAGTACAGAGCCAGCTGTCACCACAAGCCAGCACCGTAGCCAGCAAAGATGAGGAAGAGTATGAAGGTTTCTCTATAATCAGCAACGAGCCTTTGGCCAGTTACCAAGAAAACACAAAACCAAGATTTTCCCCTGATCACAAACAGCCCAAAACCAGCCAGACCGGAGGCATTAAAGAGTCCATCAACTCCAAAGGGAGCCTAAGTACCCCAAATTCTCCTGTTAAAATGACTCTTATTCCCAGTCCAAATTCACCTTTCCAAAAAGTCGGGAAACTTGTAAGTTCTGATACTGGGGAATCTGACCAGTCTAGCACTGAGACTGACAGTACTGTCAAATCCCAGGAGGACAGTAATCCAAAGCTTGATCCACAAGAGTTGGCCCAAAAAATCCTGGAGGAAACTCAGAGTCACCTCATTGCTGTTGAGCGCCTCCAGAGAAGCGGCAGCCAAATAAACAAGAGCACCAGTTCGGACGACGGAGCCTCCATCCCCGCAGGCCTGTCTGCCTTTAGATCTTCAGAGACCAGTGCGTTCAGTCGGCCAGTCAGCTCCAGCCAGAAGAATCTGTCTTCACCTCTTGCAATTAAACCAAAGCCTCCAACAAGGAGTTCGTCCCTTCAGAAGGTGAGTTCTGGCTATAATAGCCCAACGACATCGGAGATGTCCAACAAAGAAGGCACAGGACAGTGCAGTGGGCAGCCGTCTCCAAGTTGTGATTCACATGGGTCCTTAACTGAGCAGCCCCACTTCAAACTCAAGTACCCCAGCTCTCCGTACAGTGCGCACATTTCTAAATCGCCCAGAAATATCTCTCCAAGCTCAGGGCATCAGTCCCCTGGTGGCAGCACTCCATCTCCTGCTCTTTCTTACTCCTCCACTGGTTCTGCTCGCTCGAGTCCAGCTGATGCTCCAGACATAGACAAGTTAAAAATGGCTGCCATCGATGAAAAAGTGCAAGCAATTCACAACTTAAAGATGTTCTGGCAAAGCAGTCCCCATCACCCCACTGGCCCAATAAAGATTCTCCGAGGAGCTCCTGGAACAATGACTTCTAAGAAAGATGTCCTCAGCTTGCTCAATCTATCTCCCCGGCACAGCAAAGAAGAAAGTGCAGATAAGCTGGAGCTAAAGGATCTGTCTATTGAGCAGCACCTTGTTTCTCCACAAAAGAACCCTCCAAATGGGCACAGGCGCCCTGAAACGACAAATACAGTGACATCAGCTCACTCTCCACCCTCCAGTAGCACTCCAGGGACCGCGCGCCCCTTGAGGCTGCCCTCTGGGAACGGTTATAAATTTTTGTCACCAGGAAGATTTTTTCCTTCTTCCAAATGTTGAAATGTCTCCAGTACCAACTGATGACTTAAAATCTCGTTAAAGTATTTGCTTCTGCCCACCTGCCTTTATCAATACAGAACCATTATCTGAGCAGCCACGGTCATTCCCACAGGAGCACAACAGGTTGCCCCCGTCCGCCACTGCGTCGGAACACGGGCCGTACACCGACGGGTCGGAGTTCCCTTATCAGGACCTTGGCCAGACTCTCGTGATAACAGGCTCTATGTTCGGTATTGGCAGCAACAGGTCGAACGAATCCAGTCATCTGTTCATAAAGTACAAGCTTTTAAGCCACCTACTTGTATTTCTTAACCTAACAGCAGGTTTTGCAGCTGGATTTTTATACAGAAATTTTACATATCAGGGATTGGAGAGGGAAGGGAGAGGAGGCAGAGCTTTCATGTATACACATCACAGAGAAAGCGTGTGCAAGCTCCTGCCTGGCGAAGTACCAGCCGTTATCCGGTTGCTTTTGACGGAGGCCGAGATAAGGCACCTCTAGACAGTGCTGCCAGGTTAGCCAAGCACAGCAGACAGCTGGCGGCGGAACTCCACAGCAGCGGGGCCCTGGCAGTTCTCTTGCATCAGCTAGAGGCTGGTGAAACAACAGGACAGAGGCGCCCCCTCCTAAAACCTGCGTCTCGGGTGACTTTTCTGGAGGGGAACCTTTCAGGTGATGTTTTGCTGATTGGTCTGCTCAAAAAAAGTGTCAGGAGCGTAATGAGCAAGGTGAACCTCGGCGTGAGCTAGCAAGTGTGTGTCAGAAAGACAAGTTCTGGGTTTATTGAATGCTCTGATCTTTCTGGCACACAGTGTTACGAAGGTGACGTTTTCATCTTGGCAAGTCTGTGGGCAGCACAGATGTCTTCTGTCTGCTAAGGGTCCACAGAAAAGGGTTACAGACACCCAAGCTCAGAACGATGTTTTATAGTTCCGCAGCAGGCAGGAATGTGACATCAATGTATGTGCTTTAGAAATCACCTGACCCAATAAATCCTCCACTGATCCTGCTAAATGATTCCCTGTAGCTTCTCACAGTTTTTCTCCTGCTGTGGAAGGAAGTTTCTTTCGGAGCAAGTTGAGCAGTCTGAGCAGAAGTCAGAGCAGCGAGCGGAGGGGCTGCGTGCGAAACCTGGGCACCCTCCGACCCGCGGAGAAGGGAGAGCCAGGAGCACCCTGAGGGTGACACATAAAGTCAGCTTTCCGGGGCTAGATAGTGTTTGGGTGTTACAGATCGAGTCGGACGTTACATCTTTTAAGCGGCTGTTGAATGCAGTGGTGTAATCTGAGTCAAAATGATAATTTCCATGCACTGAAAACTGTGGGCGTGTGGCAGCGGCAGCTCTGCTGCGCTGCACCCCAAGATCCAAGCGAGGGGGTCACAGGCCGTGTGCTGTGGAGTCGGAGCACTGGATCACCGAGCCTTTTGGTTTCTATTCTGCACTCCTCAAATCCGCTGAGCGACTGAAGGCTACTCACTTCACCTCTCCGTGCCTCATCTTCCCTTTCTATCTAAATGGGGATAGTAATACTTACCTACCTACCTCACAGAGGTGTTGTGAGGCTTAATTAATTAGGCCCTGAGTTTTAGCTGGATCTTAAGTCAGCTTCCAGTCTTGCACCCAACTACCTGAGTGGTGAGTGCAGTCAGCTCCGTAAACATGTTAGAGGCACCTTGCTGATGTGGATAATAGTTGCACTTGTCATGTCTGGAGGCTCTGCTTGAAAATACGGATTTAATCATTTGTGAATTTCTTAGGGATCTTGGAGGAAAAGCATGATAGCAGGACAGAGGATTCAATTCTGATACCGGAATACAGAATTACTTAGGCTCAGCTTACTCATGGTGCATACATCAGATCCTTGCTTTGAGGATATTCAGGAATCCACTGGGTTTGGGAGACTGTTTTCCTTTTTGCCATGTCAAGAAATGGACACGAGCACTAAAGGCAAAGCATACGGGGCTGTGTTGTTACAGTCGGCTAACAAGGGATGGACGATCCCAGAAGTTTCAGTGCAGAAAGACAAAAGGAGTAGTTCTTCACCTACTCCTATTATGCAATGTAGCAAAACAGTTGAGTAAATCTGTTCAACTCATGTGATGCAAGTTACTTGTCTGTACATTACATCTTCCTGTGATGGTTTGGTGCTAGAAATCATCTTCTCATCGTTTGGCAGGAGCAATTAGAATAGTGGGCCCAAACGAGTCAGTGCAGCGTCGGGCCGTCGCGTAGACAGTGATACTGCTGATCGTGCAGCTTGCGCTGGTCACCAGATTGCTGAGAGACTTCATGTGGCCAGCTCTGTTTCTAACCAGCATAACTGTTTTAAAACGACATCCCAGGAACACCCAGGATGGAAGTGGGCAGCTTTTTGTTTAGAGCAACAGCAAATACTCCCTGTAGTGCTGCATAACATGCCAGAAATAAGCCTCTTTACTTGTAGTTTACTTCCATAACTAAAGGATCTTTTAATCTGTAGAAATTATATATTGCCGTTTTGGTACAACCCATTTTCATGCTGCCAGTAGGTTTCATACTGGCCTAAAGTTTTCGGAAGGAGCTAAATCGGGGTGGGGGGTGGTCCTTCTCTTGTTATTTTAAGGAGAGGGGAGTATTAGAAACAGGGAAGGGTTCAGATGTAGAGGAAGTTCAGTATTTGGAAAATCGGTGTTGTATAAATATGGAAGGTGAGTGTCACTAGAACGAGTCCTTTGGGAAATGTGTTTCCACTGACTAGGCACGGGGCACTTGCGCTGGCTTAACGAGCGCCATGAAGATGCATGCTTACTCATGGCCGGGAGACACTTCACACACCTTGTGCCTACCCCTCCACCCCCTGAGTGAGAAACAACCCCTTTGTGAGGAAGAAAGTTTTATCAGGTTTGCCCATTATGTGGAGAAATTCAGGAAATGAAAATAACATGTTCTCCGTTTGGTATTAGAATTCCTTCTGTGGAGTTGAAATGCATTTGTCGTCGTTGTATTTGTGCATGGTACAAGTGACAACACTGCTTAATACAGTGAGCAATAAGAGTTAGGTGTTAGCCACTTTCACACAAACCTGCCACATGCAACCATTCCCCAAGGCCATAGAATTCATTTTAGTTTGGTTTTGCCCAGTATGTTTCACTGTGTGAGATACAGATTTTTTTTTTGATTTTTTTTTTTATTGACTGTCTTTAGCTCCAGCTAAATGGGAACAGTAACAATCTCTCTGATCACAATCCAGTTCAGTTTGATTTTGTTGGCTAGCCTGAACTCTGGCCTGGTACTGATTTTCCTTCTTTGTAATCATACCTTACTTAAGGGAAAAGCCAGGGGTGCTGCAACCAGGTGCGCCACTTGGCCGTATTTCCTTTCATCAGGTCAAACTCATTCTGTGAACTTCTTTCAGGTTGCAGAACAGACCCAGGTGCACAGAGATGTCTGTGAACCTCCTAAGAAACACTGGTAGTTCCAGGCAGTTTCAGGTTCATTGCCATGCTGTCCAGAAAGGCTGCAGATACGTGTGTGGAAAGCTTGGCCACTTGATCGCAGAACTCCTTCAGAAGAGCACTGGAGATGGTCGCTGAGAGGACTGTCAGCAGAGACTCTTCCACGCAGCAGCCGCCCTTTAGCACTTGCTCTCCTCGTGCGCAGTGTTAGCCATGTTTGGCCTATATGGACTTTCTTTGTAAATTAAAACTCTGTTTCCAGACAGCATTAAACTTTTTATATTATGAAATTTACCATGTAAAAAGATTTTCATATTTTTATTGAAATTGCTAAGGCATTTGGCCTTCTTTCTTTGTGATTTCAGTGTCTATTAAAGCATGAGTTCTCTCAGTACTTTAGTCTCTTGGTCTGGGATGATGTCGAGAGAGAATCTGTGCGCATGCTGCTCCCTGCGCCGACCCCCAGACGGTCACCAGCCCGTTCCCCTGGCCCGCTCCCGGAGACGCACACAGATCTGCCTTCCAGAGCCTGACTGCGTAGGGCAGCTCTCTGAGGCTTCCCCTTGGCAAGGGAGGGTCACTGAGAACCTCCTCCTCTTTCTGTGGCCGAGTGGAGTGTTCCTGTTACCAGTGACGACTGGAAGCTGCTTTTCCCTTTCCTAGCAGGGGGTGGGAGCGTTGGGGTTGGGCCTGTGGGCACCCATTTGGCAGGGAGAGTTCCGGTCACTTGGGAATGCACTGACCTCACCTCCACTGCTCTAGAATCACGCAGCAGAACAACCCGCGTGTCCAGCGCACATCTTGGATCTTTTAGCATAAAAGAGTGTTTAATATTAAAAACATGTTCCCATTTTCAGTTCATTATATGGAAATTCTTGCTAAGGTTTCAAGTCCCTTTTCTGTCGCAGAAGGAGGAATAGGGTCCTGGGAACTCCAAGGAAGGGAGCAGATTTGTTTCGGAGGACAGTGACAGCTCCTGCGTTGGCAGTGCAGCGCTGCAGCTTCTGCCTTCCCGCCCTGCTGGCCGGGTGCAGCTGATGGTCCTGCGGCGACTGGCGGGAAGGTGTCGGGGCGAGAGCGAAGCCTGCACTGCAGCACGGAGCCAGAGACCAGAAGAGAGGGGGTCAAAGGAACTTCAGAAGCAGGTGTGTTCCCGAGTGCCCTTAGAAGTCCTGCATAGACCTAGAGCGGTCTCCTGATGACTCTACGCAGACGTGAAGTTGGGGACAGTGCAGACCTGCCCCGGGGCCCAGCTGGTGCGTGATGGAGCATGGCCTGGTGTGCCTCCAGCAGGTCCCCCCTGCGGAGTTCCCGAAAGGCTGTCCTGGTGCCTTAGCGCCACTGCCCTGCTTCACATGCACACATCCCTGTGTTCAGGCAGCAGGACACCTCGGCCAGCTCACCCTCTGGTGTAAGGTGGGAGCCACTGGTGTGCAGCTGCACTGCAAGGTGAGCTCCCCATGCAGGGCCAACCTCTGCTGGAGGACGCCCCTGACGAGAAGCCCGATGGGGAAGCTTCCTTTCCTCGAGCAGAGACCGTGGCGAAGCTGTACAGTCTGGAATGAAGTGGTTTGTCCGTGCACAGGGTCTGGAGTCAGCAAGATGGAGCCATTCAGATGGTACCATCGTGTGCGGTGGAGTCTAGATCTAAACAAAGCAAATTGGGGTTTTGAGGAGAGCAGACGCTGCAGCTGCTTCGTAAACACAAGGCAAATGTTGTCCATATGGGGAAGGAGCAGCAGGAGGGGACTGCACTCAGCCAGGATTCTGAAAAACCAAATAAAGGAAAATACTGAGTGCCGGAGAACTTCAGGAAGCAGACACTTAAAGCTCCACCACTGTGCCCTGGCACAGCCCTTTGTGATTGCTGTGCCTCGCAGACTAAGCCCGTGCAGGCCTAAGTGAGCAGCAGTTTCCATAGTGTCCGTCGCTCGCATGGAGGGAGATTTCTGTGAAAATATGTGTTCATAGGCAGAGCCTAGCGAGAATTGTCTTTGATGCCGTTTGTCTGTGGGAGGGTCGTTTGGCAACATTTAATTTCCCTATCTGTGAATTTCTGCTCTCCTTTAGCGGAGCTGATGCGTAAGGATGGTTGGTTCTAGCTACGGGCAGGAGGAACTAGGGGAAGACGCTCCTCCCGGGAAGGGGCAGGAGAGCCTGGAAGAGGGTCGTTATCGCCTCTGGGGACAGGATGCAGGTCAGACAGGGGCGCTGTGCCGGCACTGATGCTCAAACGGGACACCGCAACTCAACAAGGTGCAAAAGTCCCCCCCAGCCAGCTCCGGACACCAGGAATTCCCCACAGAGGAGTTGAAGCGCAGCAGCGCCCCAGCGAGCAGGGCGGTGCGGTTCAGAGCCGACGCCAGCGTCTGTCTGAAGTGACACCTTCCTCCTGTCGACGCCAGGGCAGCGCTCACCCCGCGGTGAGGCGGCCGCAGCCCGGGCGGTGCGGGCTGTTTCGGGTTCTTTCTGGGCTCGCGGAGCTTCTCGGGGTGTTCTGCCCCGGGGGCTGATTCCAGCCTCCTTCCCACGCTCCGGGGTCTCAGACCTGCAGGCTCTTTGCCTCTGGTTGGTTGTAACGGCCCGAGTCCGGCTCTGGCCTCGGTTAACCTCCGGTGTCCTTTCCATATGTGGATGACAAAACCAAAGGACGTTCTCTCGCCAGAGGGCAGCAGGGGCTCGGTAACCGCGGCTCCTGCCGCGGCCTCTGATGGCACCTGGACAGCGCGCCCTCGGTTACCGTGTTACTGCCTTTTCGGAAGAGGACTTTGCCCAAAATATGTTTCATAAGGAAATTTTAACTTCCCGCCCGAAAAAAAAAAGCGGTTTGGTGGCGTCATTAGCAGAGGTGCTGGGGAACAAGAGAACGGCGATGCTTTTGGCGGCCGTCGGGTCAGCGAGGAATGGAACAGAGCCCCGTGTGTGACCGGGGCCGTGCCGGGGGGCGGCGGGCAGGGGCACGGCCCCGCACTGCCTGCCTGCCGGTGTTCCCGCCGGGGGAAAACCGACATGAATAAACGTCCTCAGTTCCCGGGCTGGGCCGGGCGTGGCTCCTCCGGCCGGAGCCCGCTCGGACAAACGGCAAAGGCGGCGGCGCTCGGCGGGAAGGAGCGCGGGGACAGAGGGGTTTCGGCTCCGTGGGACGTTCCTCCGCGCTCACGGGGCGACATCGCCCCTCGAGCCGGCGGGAAACGCCGAGCGCGTTACGCGTGGGCCAGGACGGGACCTTAATTACTAATTACTACTAATTAGCGGCTTCACTGTGGCCGTGGCCGGGGCCGCGGGAGGCTCAAGCGGAGACGGAACGCTCCCCCCACTCCGGGTTCCCGCTGCCCGGCGGGAGGCGCCGA